>PVKB01003434.1:0-60450 GCA_004027205.1 Ctenodactylus gundi | reverse complement strand
AATACACCTTCCCTGAAACTGGTGCTTGGGTCTTCAAATCACCGCAGTGTGGACCAATGTCTACTATCACATCTATACCCTATGTCATCTAGGAGTAGCCAGAGAAGTGGTCCCCTTCACCCCCTAATTCTAGTTAGATTTTTCTACTCCTAATTGAGGCAGGAGGCAGGAGGATTGAGACAGGAGACAGTGGGTGCTAAGCAATTAGGGAAAGGGCCCTGGGGGGAAGAGCTAAACTTAAGCAAGCTAACATCTGGCTATTGCTGGTGCTCCCTGAAACAACCTGCTGCTGATTACTTTCTAGAACTATCTATGCTTACAATATGGTAAATAGCAACAAGGGCAATAAAGGTCGAGGGATTTAAGTGCAGCTTTAACAACCGAGTTGTTTAGCAAAAATATTCCCTTATTTAGCCAATCTATAAAACCTGTAGAAAAGGAGCCTCATCATTGACAACCTGCTTCAGAACCCCTCCTGGTTCATGGAAGCGTATGCGTTCTCTTCTGATCTTTACGAATGAACAACTCACTTTACGACTTAACTCCTTTGTCCACAATTTATTTTTCGACATTGTCAGACACGAAATAAGCACTACGGCCACAATATAATATTTTAAATTGCAGCTTTGAAGCTGCTTTGGCATTAGGATAATACAGATGATAGTGTCATTGGTGTAATTCTCAAAATGTTTAATGTCAACTCTCCCCCTCGAGGAGGAAACTCTATATTGGAAAATGTGCATAAGGTTGGAAATAGAGGTCAAAGTATAAGTATACCAGCTCAGTCATGCTAATAAGCTTATACACTCAGTTAGCTCAGAGGTAATGGGCAGGAATATGGGAAAGTGAGAAAATATATGTCTTTAATTATTGGGTAGATGCGCTCCCCAGATGACTATACTGACTCCTTTCTGGGCAACCTGCATTTGTACTGACTGAAAATTATCAAATATATTTTCCTTGTACAAGCCAGAATTCGTTTATTTTAATAGCTTCTAAATCTGAAACATAGATCCAATAATTTATGGCACTAGATAGTCTTAAAAGTGCATACATTTTTGTCAAAAAGCAGGCAGTAAAACTTTAACAGAAACCTGAGAGAAAAATATATTACAATTCATTTATTAATATGCTGCTGTATCTGTTAAAATAAGACACTTAGAATAAAGCATAGAACACAACCAAAACTGATACATAAAATGTAATCTATTCATAGATCTTCACTTGCTCATTACCTATATAATTTTAGTTGACACTACAGGTGAAAGATGCAAGAAGGGAAGGGTTTGCACCATTCACCATGCACTTGCATAAATTACAAGAACAGTCACGAAATAAATAACGGTGGCACAGAAAGAAGGCAAAAGAGGAAGGGGCGATATATTTTTCAGATAAATTCACATTATCTTGCTATTTAAAAGCTGATTATAACTTAAAAGTAGTTACCCAGAAGTAAAATTGACATGAAAAAAGATATTATGGATTCTTCAAAAATATAAACCATAAATCAAAATGAAAAAGAAGCAAAGGGACAGAAAATATTGAGTGGAAATAAATCAACCCAAATTTGTAGTGATGACTGCAATTTGATTTCGAGGATTTATGAGTAGGAGGTCTTGAGTATAAAATTAATCGTTTAACTAGTTCAACAAAAGCTGAACCAGAGTCAGGGAAACTTTTTAGAATGTAGGGTTAGCTGTGGAGAAAAACAAGGAGGGCAAGCAAGCCATTTGTCAGCAATTAAAAGATTTTTATTCAAAATCAAATTGAGAATAGTTTCATTGGTCAATTTTGAGTCTAAAAATTTGTCAAAAGAAATCGGTTTTATCAGCATGTCCATTAATTTTTGAATAGACTCAATTTTGGAGCAATTTGAAGCTAAAATTATTAATATGCCATTTTCTGTTAACTAGAAAATGAAACCTGATATGACTTTAAAGAGTACACATTATTGATTTCTACTAATTCTTTACATCAGTTTTTTTTTTCCCCCTTAGGATTCTGCTCCTCAAATAAGTAGTGATTTACGCATCTAATTTAATGTTTCTGAATGCTTGAGTCCTGGAAAAATAGTCAATCAACGAAATCTATTATTTAATTTCATTGGTCTCTGCAAAATTGAAATTAATATGTTTCAATAGTACTAGATATTATCTGTGCATGTTAATCCAGGTAATTTTGTCTCAGCATTTAACTAATCCTTTCAAATACATAGTAGTAAGATGAAAAAAAGTCTGTTGATTTTCTTCAGTAGTAAATTTCAAAGAAATTTATGCTTGATATATAATTGAATTTATATTTAATAAACCAAGTATGTATAATAACATTTTATTTTGACTTTAAATAGAAAAAGACTTAAAATATTCAAACCGAATTAAGTAAAATGGTTAACAGTGTTTTTCAGTTCTTCTCTGTTACTTTCATTGTATTTTGATTACATATATACACATATAACTGGTTTAGAGCTATCTCCTTTGGAGAGTAAATGTCATATTCAAAAAACCCACATCTACATAAACTGCAAAATTTTAAAGTTGCCTAAAACTTTTAAAATTAAGTTTTGGCTTTTAGTGGTGAAAGGACATTAATTTGATATGTGAGCACTTACTACACACATTCCTTTGCTATTGTGGCTTAATGAAACTGAATAAATATTAAGGACTAAGTGACTAGGTCTGACTTTTAGTGACTATTATACAGTTTTGTTAAAGTAATTATTCCCAGCTTAGATTATAGAAACATTTACTACCTGGTAAAATATTGAATCTAGGTCAACTTTCTCTATTAGCTCCTAAAAGACACCCAGAATAGCACTACCATAATGAGGTAATGTACTAATTACTCATACATTTGGAAAAAAATCATGTTTCTGTTCCTTTTTAAAATTTGTTTTTATTAATGTTTTAACTAAATAGTTTCATGTTATCTTATGAACTATTTTTTACTGTTTACTTGTTTACTTGTCCCTTTTTCTCACATGCACTCAGAGCTATCTAATCGATATCAGTACTTGTAAAGAAGTCTGGAAGTAAAGATGTTATGCAATAAATTTCAAGAGTAGAGCAATAGATGCAAACATTTATAAATGACCAAAAGACAAGTTGCATAGTATTCATACTTTTAGTATATTATTCACATAAGATGAAAATTAATGTTAGCTGTGAAGTGAGCTATTTCAAAATAAGAGGAAATGAAGAATGTGTTATTTCCTGAGATACTTGAATAAAAGGCAAATGCAGATGAACTTACTTTTTAGTTAAATAAATAAAAAATGCCAAGACAGAAAAATTAATTATTTGATGAAACAAGGTCAAGTAAGCCTAGAAAAGAAAGATGCGATTACAAATAATAGGATAAAATTAATTAGGATAAAAAGACAGGCACAGATAGAGTCATTACATGGGATATGTGGAAATGAGATCAAAGACAAATACTCTATTCTCTAATTTTTAAGATTTCTTATTTTTGTGAATTTGTTTGTGATATCATATATCCAAATTGCATTTTAGAGAAGCAATTTTGCCATTTATAATCATGCTAGATTACACTTTCAGTTACTTAATCTAACTTTTGTGAAAAATATAATGAAATAAAGCTTATTGAATTAATAAATTTCGTGCATTCAGTAAATGTGGGAATAAAGAAAAACTATAAAAACATGGTGAAGAGAAATAAATGGAACAACAACCCTGTTAATCTACATTATCAACTGAACTGGATTGAATGACTGAACTGGAAGGTTGTTGACTTTGTCAGTGGATTAACCCATGGATAAATACGTCGCTAAACAGATTATTAGAAAGTGAGGCTTAGTTGGAAGGAGTGCTTTGGAGTTTAAGATCTACGCCTGTACTGAAGCGCCTTCCACTCTGGGTCTTCCTTTGATTTCTACTTCCCACATGCCATTAATTGACCATCATTCATCTACAGTGCTCTTCTGCCATGACATGTTTTGGAGCCAGCAGGCCGTGGACTGCAATATCAGAAACAGTGAGCCAAAACAAACCGCTCTTCCTTTCAGGTATAGATGTCAGGGGGTTTCTGTTACCTGAAACTGATCAATGCAGAAATTGGTACGAAGAGTGAGGAGGTGTCTGTTACAATATCTGATCATTTGACTCAGAAGTTTTGGTACTAGCTTGTGAAAGAAACAAGATAGATACAAGTTAGGGAAGCCCTACAATGTTGCCAGCAGCAATACTGATAGACTATTCTGACAGGCAAATTCACTGGGAACTCAGAAGGCCAGAATGCTGAGAGGGAATTACAGAGGAGAAAATGTACTCATTAGGTTTCAGATGAAAAGGAGGATTCTACTGAGCAATGGAAGAGAGAACATTTACGTGCTATCCTGGAAAAAAAGAATTTTTTGGATTTTGTCCATACCTTCATGTTGTATTTGTGCACCAATTTCTTAAATAAAATGTGGCTATTTCTATTTCAAATACATCCTAATAAACAAAATAGTCTTTGGAAAAATATTAGAATTTTTAAAAAAGTTGGTATGTGCTCAATTGAAGATCAATTGACTAATCTGGTAGATAATATATCAAAGAAGTCCAAAGTTCAGGCTGGCATTTGTACTGCTAGATACCGTTAGCCAGATTTATAGTGATAATTGGGAGCAAAACACAAAGCACAAGTATTTGAAGAGCTTAAACTTTTGCACAAAAAGGAAAAGTGAAGTTGGGGCCCAACAAAATCTGCTTCCTGAAGAAGCTAGCACTACTAAAAAGAAACCAAGTACATTGCCCAGGCACAAGAAGAACAATGCTTTAAGGACATTTCAGAAAGATCTCACCCATCCTGAGCTCTAGGATATGAAAGTATAGCATTAATTCAGTGATTTTATTTTGAGAAGACATCACGGACATTCACATAATTATTTCCTAGTATTCAGCTTACCGGGAAATTAGAAGACACTGCAGCCTTAGTTCAAGAAGCCCTGCTTACGCTGATAGCAGACTTTGATATTATCAGCTTATCTATATAATGCTGATTTTGCAAAAATGAAGGAGGCAAGAGTTGTTAGGTCATGGCGGTCTCTAGATAGATTTGAAAACAAACAAAAAAAGGTCTAGAAGTCATAAGAGTGATGCCTAAGTTGTAACGGGGACTCTAGATCGTAGGAATGTGGGAAGTCTGTCAGCACAGCCATGGGGACAGGCCTGTTAGAGTCTTCTGGAACTCACATCTTAAGCAACATGTGCTCGTGATATTGTATATTGAAAATAAAAAGAATTCATTTTTGAATTTCAATATTTTATAGGTAAAACATTATCTTGAGTCTCAGGACATATTTAGAATTTGAATTTTTGCACAATGCTGGAACTATCAAAACTTGAGAGAAGGAATTGCTGTCATTTTAGTTGTATGCAGGATATCAGGTAGGATGAAATTATAACCCTGTAATTGTTTTACATGAATATTTAGAATGGTTTTGGGGCTATTTGATTAGGTGTCAAGGCTGAAAAGAGGGGAGCTTGGGTCTTACTGTCAGCTTGTCTACATTCAGATTTTTCTGCATGGATGATTAGACTGAAAGGCCACTGATCCTTTAATCAGTAACTGATCCATTGATGGGTGAATTCCTGAGCTGGCTATTAGGTGGTAACATTTCCTTAACAAATTGGGTTGTGGAATGTGACTTATATCTGGGTTCCATGTCTGGTCCTAGGCTCCATCGGGTATGGGTCTTCTTCCTTCTGCTTCCTGCATGCCTTGAGTTGAGCAGCTTATATCAGCTGTACCCTTTTCCCATGACTTTCTGCTTTGAAGTCAAGCAACCCTTGACTAAAACCTCTGAAACCATGAGCTAACATAAACATGTCCTCCTCTAGTTGAAGGTGCCAGGTATTTTGTCCAAGCAACCAGAAAAAAAAGCTGATCAATATGCAAAATTGCCCATATGGGAATTCAAGGGCCAGTGAGAGATTATTTTCTGGAAATATTAAGAAATGCTTGAATATATTTTATTCAAGCTTCAGACCAACTTCACATCTCTCCATAACCTTTTCTCAGAGCACTAACATATGTTCTACTCAATTCTGAAATAAATTGTACATCTAATTTTATTGGTGGATTGTAAGCGTGTTCCAAGGCAGTCCAGGGAGAGGATATGCTTTTGGCACAAAAGGTTCTCCAATATTCTTAGACTTATAAACCTCCCCTCAGCCATCCTCTTCACATAACTTCATATTAACCTAATGATCTGACTATAACAAATTGTCGAACTGTATTTCGCTGCCAAGTTGCTTTATAGTGAAGCTGGTACTTTCTGCTTGCCTTTTTTGTTCAGACAAATAATTTGCTATAAGCTCCATGGCTTTGTAAATCACCACATTCAGAAACTTGGAATAGTGTAATCAAGACAATTGGCAAGACAATTGCCATTCATTTATTCGAATGTATTCTACAGTACCTACTTTCTATTTAGTAGTAGAATTTCAACTATTTTTAGAAAACATGAGATTTATTTTATCATTGTTAAGTATTCAAAAATAGTATTTGTGAACCTGTCATCCTAACTCATAGTAATAAATATTTGATACCATGCACCTGATGAAGACATGTTTCATAACTCATAATTTTATTGTTAGACTAACAGTTTATAATTATATAGTGATATTATTTGTCTTCTATGTGACCGAGGTATAAGCTTTTACTGTGGATTAAATGGCACTGGATTACAAACGGGATAATAGTATTCCTCTTCTGTATAGGGACACTAAGCTAGAGGCATTAAGCTATAGAGGCCTGATAAACCATCCATGATAATTGCTTAACATTTGGTAATGACCACGATTATGTTAGTTTTCTGTGTTTAAGGTCAATGAAGCCACTTAGTTATCTGATATTTCATTAATTATGTTAATTTTCTCCTCTGCTTAATGCATAGGATTTCACATTGTGTTCCATTAATTATCTATACCTATTGTCACTCTTCTCATAAATCAAATTTAAATTCAGGTTTTAGTTTCATAAATATTTCATGAAACATAGTTTCTATTTTTCCTAATAATTTTGGGAGGATGAAATGACTGATCATTACTTATTAACTTCTATGACTTGCAAAATTGTGCTTGGAAATAAGTAACTTTCTTCAGAACAACTTGTATCATGTTTTTCTTTATGTTAGTGGAGTTTAATTATTTAATTGATTAGATTAACTTGTTTTGGGCACCATTCTAGATTATATGTAGTATCTTCCAAAGGGGTGTATGTGGGGATGTCAAAGCCAGAGCCTCATGCCAAAGTTATAGTTTCCCACTAGCGAATTATTTTTAAAAGTTTTCTCAAATTTAGTGTTTAATTTCTTTGAAATGCAGTTAGTATTGAAATAGATGCCTTTCTCCTTAAGCCTGCGTTGTGTCATAATGATGGAACTAAAACAAATAAATAAAATTATTTTGTGAAAAATGAAAGACCCAGGCTAAACAAACTCCATGACACGTCTCAATTCCAGGAATAAAAAAAAAAAAAAAAAAAAAAAAAAAAAAAAAAAAAAAAAAAAAAAAAAAAAAAAAAAAAAAAAAAAAAAAAAAAAAAAAAAAAAAAAAAAAAAAAAAAAAAAAAAAAAAAAAAAAAAAAAAAAAAAAAAAAAAAAAAAAAAAAAAGCAGAAAGAGAAAAAAAAAAATCAGTAGGCCAGAAATTTTCTTCTCTCAGGATGAAGAGGCAGAAACAGGAGAAAGCACCCATCGCCTAAGAAAAGTTGCTGGTATTCCTGTGGTGAGGGTTACATTCCTGTGGATGGGGAATTGGGTCTGGGGGCCATAGGTAATTGCTTAATATTAGCTAACCAATCATAATGTAACAAGATGGCACTAGCTAAATGTTACCCAATCATGTAACCACAAAGTCAGAAATCCTCCACCATCTGCTCAAAACTGATAAAACACCCTGCTTAGCCATTGTTCAGGGCTCTTGAATCGGATCCATTGCGCTGGTGAAGACAGAGCCAGAGCTTAAGCCCAAATAAAGACCCCTTGCTTTCGCATGTGTGATCTGTCTCCTGGTGTCTTTGGGACCTTAGCGATCTGGGCATAACAAAAAATAGAGAGAATGATTAGATAAACATTTAGGCAACAGAATTCCCTTGTTTGTATGTTGTATTTACTTTTATAACCTGAAATTCTGGCACTGATTTCAAGTAAAAGTTCTCAAGAACTTTTATTTGGCATGATCAGACTAACATTGCACATTTCCTTTTCAGCAGTTTTTTTTTTTAATTAGCAAATTCATCTTTAATTTGCTAATCAGAAAATTCCACAATACTTTCCTCTTTCTCCATTTCCTCTTCTGCGATGAGGACAAATTTACAGCCTTGCTCATCATTCCTTTTCCTTTGGATCTGTGACCCTGTGGAACTCTTTTATTGTTGTGTTTTTCCTCCTTAAATCCTGTCAGCTTTGTTGCTTTTCTCTTTCAGGAAATCTGCCATTTAGTCACTAATGAAAAATATTCAGTCATGTGGTTTCATTTCAAGTAATTTTTTAATACTGTATTTTTTGATATTTCTTTTTCTACTGTTGAAGAGAATTTCATTCATTATTACAGTTTCAAATTATTAGAAGACCTTTTAGACATATGTTTTTGTTTCTACTTCTATCTAAAGTTCTTAAGTATATTCAAATCTTAACTTTTGACAAAATCACTAGGTTTTTGAGCATGTTAAAAACCTGTTAAATTCTTCATCAAATTGTTTAACATTTTACTTTTCTAAAAGTAATTTTATCTTGTCGAGGTTATCATTGTAAACCTTTATAATTCCAATGCTTTATAATACTATCATTGATGAGTTCTACCTGGATGTCTCAAAATTGCTATCACTTTATTAGGGAAATCGGTTTCCTTTGAAGGTTTTCCTGTCAGCTAAAAATTACACTTTGTACCAGTTAATGTATGAATTGTGGAGGTAACTGAAAAGATCATTTAAGTGGCTTTGTTGACTACCATACAGAAGACAATGGAGGTCTTCCCAGGTCCACATCAGAAGTAGACAAATGACATTTTTGGAGAACATTTCAGGATATATAAATTGTTATAGCATGGGACTGTTGTAAAAAGATGATCTAGAGAACACGATGGAAAAAGTCAAGAATGACAGGCGGTAATGTGATGTAGGGAACAAGATAGCACATGGTGATGCTACTCTCAGAACTATAATGATAGATGAAAGGGACATCATTTGGTGAAAAAAGAAAAATAGTCACCTGTAGAATTTAAGAGGTGTGTGGGACAGGGGACAAGTAGATAGGCAGGGATACATCTTGGTCTTATGGATATCCACCACTCTTGTAGCACACAGGAATAACAGGGGCGTGTACATCATCTGGATTGAGGGTTCTGTCTCTACTTCAAAAAGAGAAACTATTTTTCCTTTATTAGACGTTCCTGATCTATTTCGTAGGCATAGTCACATTTGTGGTTTTAGGAATTTTCACATGGGACTATGTGGCAAGTGACATTCTTTTCCACATGTTGATAGAAGAAAGATGGAAACAAACCAAGCCCTTCTAAATTCTGCCTTAGAGAATTATCCTAACTGATCCAATGAGATTTTTCTGAAATATAAAGTTGTGGACAAAAATTACTAAATGCAAAGAATTGAGAAACATTTTTGAAATTGCTGGAGCATAAATGTTTTAAGATTTTATCTATTTTTTTCCATGCAAGGTGGTCTTTGTAACAAATACTCAAATCTGCTGTTTGTAGAGGAAAAGTAACTAATAATATGGAAATTAGTTGTCTGTTTTCTCTCCAAAAAATATGCATTTAAAAGAGCAGGCATTGATGCCAGTTGGCTCATTGGCTGCAATGTGCTGACTTTGGTTTTCTCATTCATCACTGACTCCTAAGAAATGTATTATCTACTTGGGAAAGGCTTTGGAATGTTACGAACTTGTTAGTAACAAACAAAAAACTGTCCATTTTGATTTATGGATTATCAGAATTCAGGAACTACACTCCTACAGAAAGAGATCTGCTTTTTCAAAGCAGACAGCATGTACAACAAGAAGGACAGGGGATAATATTCTGCTTGTCACTAAAAACATGAGACAATAATATTAATTCCCAAACTTAGCCAACAGTCAATCAGATCCTGTGCAGCATTTATCCTCAACTCACAATTCTGTAGAATGATGAAAAGAATTATTGTCCTTAAGCTATGAGTTTAAGGGAAAAAAAATAAAACAATGCAGTCTGAATAGATTATTCTGAATTATATATGATTTTATATACAAGTGAGATGAAAAATAATCTGTAATTTTACACTTTAGAGAAATTTGAGTTTATGAAAATTAAAATTATTTTTCTGCACTACAAAGAGAACAGTTGGAACCCTTTAGCGTTATACAGAGAAATTTAAGTATGTTGACCATGCAGTTCTTATTCAAATTCAGCACTAGGCCCTTAGCATTCTATTCTCCTACCACAGAGCCATTATGCAATAAATAGAAATATGAGGAGGCTGAGGTATCTCTTCTACACAGTTTTTCCTGTTCTTTTTTTTTCCCCCTTGCCAGAAAAGTGATTCCTTGCCCCCCTTCTATTTGGCTTGCTGGCTCTGTTCTGATTCCTTTTCAGGGCAATGAATAAAGTGTCAGAATGCGAGGTGCATATGAATTGAACCCAAAAAAGAGAGTTATTATTAACATCCAATTGTTAAAAATTTGCATTAGTTGATTGGGAGGGGAAGGGGATAATTAGAATTTGGAATACATCCAGGTTGACTTTTTTTTCTTCCTTAATGTTCTAACATTCTAGACATTTCTTCAGCAATATAAAAAAGTACATTCTTTTAAAAGAAAAAGTTCCTCTTTAAAATTTTCCATTAAAATAGCGAAGAGTTTTTTAAGACCAAGCTTTAAGTTAAAATTATGCTCACATTATCAGTATATTTTGAGGAAAGATATATCATCGAAAGAAGGGCAGCGTTCTTTGCTGTTTTCATCACTAATGCTGCTTTGAAGATAAAAGAAGCGACCATTTCTTTAACAAGTAAGAGAAAAAATCACAAAAAAAACAGAGAAAAAGAAAAATGTTAAAATATCCGCATTTATCATTTGTGAGGGTAAGGTGTATCCTACTGTTATTAAATGTTTAAGGCGGATGATGTCAGGTGCATATAATGAGCTATGTTTCACTTCTGGGAGATTTCTAATGTATCTACTTCTCATTCACCTGTTACAAAATGTGGAAATCATCCCTAGTCTTCTGAAAATTCGTTATGGTCTTATTTTCTTTAAGTAAGTATTGTTTATGATAAATGGTCAAATTTTGTTCAATTTCATTTGCTTTGAATAAAGTGTACCTTTCCCCTTGGTAGAGTTAATAAAATTTTAATGTTTGTTAGATTTTATTTGAAATAAAGTTTAATTATTAAAAATCACATTCACTTCAAGGTACTGCTTATTTGATAACATTGTATAGGACTTGTGGCTATAAAATCTAATTACTATCTGCTGCATTCTTCCTTCTTAAATTCATTTGTATTATTTTTGCTCTTTTTGGGTTACTTAACTTCTTCAGACAGATACTTTTCCATCAAATCAATTTATACTTGAATGAAATTATTGGAAGTATTTGGAACTAAAATAGAAAAATTAAATATATTATTATTAAACATAGTTAATTATTACAAGTGTTATTTTAGGTTAGATATTCCCAAGCTCTGGCATATATTATTACAAACTATTCAGATTGTTTAAAAAAAGCTATGCTATTATCTTACAAGATATTTGTCTTTAAGATTGAATAAAACATGCATGTGTACGAAGAGTTCCCTGTGAATATTTTGCAAGTGGAAAACATACCCAACAAAGCAAATACCTGAAAGTAGTACTAAGAGAACTATAAGGAAAATTCAGAACACATTGTAAAAAATTCTGTAGAAAAGAGGAAGCAAAGTGTCTGCATGAAATTCATATTAAATATAAGGTTTTTGAGGAAGAAACACATATCTTCTTTCTCAATGATCTATATCAAATGCATTGTAACATTGTCATTACATCCTCAAAGATTAGAGAAAAACAAAAACTTAATTGAGATTCTTCTTTAAACAGAAAAAGGCTTAATATATGATATTTATTTTGTAGATATTAAGTGATGCATTAATTATCATCATTTCTGCAGACGTACTCTATGTCGATGATGCCTAACAAGGTACTTGCCAGAATACAGTCTGCCTGAGGAACTGACCAGACATATATGATGGACACTTAAAGTTTATTCTACAGTAGGTTCTGATCCAAGTGGTTTGTGTACCACATTCTGTGACTACTGCTTAGAAGACCAAGATTACAAATGAGAAAATATACAGAATATACATGTCCTTTGGTTTAGATTTTTTTTTTTAACAATGTAGGACTAGCACTGTCTAAATTAAGTAGCAACTTAGCTTTTATTCATTAAACACTCAGAGCTACCTACCTTATCTTATTAGAAATAGCTACCCAATTATCATAAAATTTCTTCTAAAAGAGTTATCACCTCAATATTGATCTTAGGTAAGGTGTTTGAAATGAAATACAAGAAACAGTGATTTGAACCTATTTAGAAAGAAGATAAATTCCTTATGCCAAAAGTCATTTTTTTGCCATAGTTTTGTTTTGGTTTTGGTTTTGAGTAATATAATTCAGTTATTATATTTGAGGTTACTCTTACTCAACAAGGTTGTTTAACACAACTCAAGAAAAGAACATATGTGAGCCTCAGTAGAAAATTAGGAGTTAAATTATGAAATTGCACTCCGTCTCCCTGGTATGATATAATTTCATATCCTCACTGCAGCTGTCTTATGATTATTTTTCCTTTAATCCCAGCACTTGAGAGACTGAAGTTGGGGAATTGTCATGAATTTGAAGCCAGCCGGGGCTCCATAGTGATTTTAGGACCAGCCTGAAACTACAGAATGAGAACCTGTCTCAAAAACAAATAATAATAAGATAAAATAATAAAAAGAAAAAGAAAGAAAGAAAAGAAGAAAGCAGAAGAAAGAAAGAAAGAAAGAAAGAAAGAAAGAAAGAAAGAAAGAAAGAAGTTTTTGCCTCTTCGGGGACTTGGAAAATATTCATGGTCCTCTGTTTTTCTTTCGTCTTCACTTTCTAACTCTGTAAAGAAATAAATTCATGGAAAGTAAAAATTAAATAACATATTTTAGCTTATATTTTAAATCATATGGTTCCAGAAATGTCGATTTACTGTTATTTGTATTCACTCATTCAAGTAACATTAATCTACAGTAAACAATGTGCTTGACATTCATCATACATTTGGGAAAAAATGACTACTTGAAGTCAAAAGGATAAAATCACATAGAAATGCAAGTGACTACATGATGCATGGTTAGTTACTTAACACGACTATGTGGGAACCAGATGCTGATGCTTCTTGTGGAATGAAATAAAGTATGACAAAGGAGGCATGTGGTGAAAATGTGAAGGATAAGTGCGCTCTTTTCAGAGAAGAAAGAAAGGAGCATCTGAGGTAGAGAAGAGAGTAATGTTTCAGGTGGGCTTGAAGCAATAAGGTTTGTGAAGGGAAGTTAAATTTTATGTTAAAAAAACCATGAGGTTTAAGTAGAAAAATGTCAGAGATAATGGCTACATAAAAAATTAAAAGTCAGTAAATAATAAAAAGTATAAAATTAGTCAAAAATTTTCACTTGTAGTATCCAACTATCAGTATATGGGATATTATAAATCTTCCCAAATAACTCACATTCTTAAGGATTGTGTGTACCCAGGCTTAAATATATAGCTCAAATTTGCTTAACTAGAACAACCTATTTTCTACATTATCCTAATTTGTTAATAAATTGTACGATGGCATATGAAAGACAAATTATGTTTAGAAATTTTTATTTTCTGTCATTATTTGAAAAAGTTTGGCATTCCATTCAACTACGGATATTTTGACATATTTAAGAAATAATCATTTTTAGAGATGTATGCTGAAAGAAATGGCACCTTCTCTTAAGAAAATGATACTATCATTTTAGTTTTTAAATACACTGATGTTTTGTAAGTAATTTAGTAAATAAGATAATCTGTCACAATCAGAAATAAACAAATGTAAAAAAAAAACAATAAATTCTGGTGAAAAAAACAGCAAGAAAGAAAAATAAAAGACCTTAGGTGGGAGGAATAGCACAGTGGTTAGAGTGATTGCCTAGCAAGTGCAGGACTGGGAATTTGATTTCCCAGCATCACATAGCTGGAACCAGCATGGTGGCACAAACCACCGATCCCAGCAGTCAGGAGCTGAGGCCGGAGGATTGCTGTGAGTTCAAGGTTAGTCTAGACTCTTTAGTAAGTTCATGACCTGCTTACACAACAGAGCAAACCCTATCTAAAAATAAATATAAATAAATAAATAGAATTAAAGGATACCCACAAGAAATAAAAAAAAATCATACTAACTTTTAGTGTCTAACATTAAATTGTTCATAAACTTAATTAATTAATTATGAAAAAGTTCTCTCATTGAATGCTAGCTATTTTTGTTCATTTTAGAAACTCCTTTAGTGAACAGTGCTCAGGAGAATTAGGGTGAAGCACTTCTTCCATAAACAAGCCGTAGTCCCACTCAAAATTCAGACCATACTTGTGTATGACTTTGAAAAACAGAATGCCATCACCAATCTGCAACCTAGATTGTGAAACTTTTAACCTTTTCAAATACATTTAGTGATAAGTTTGAAGCCAATAAATTTCACTCACTTAGCATTTCTCTCATAATTAGCATTTACATGGACGTTTATTGAATCTCTGTTTCAGCTAATTTGAAAAATAATTGCTTATTCAACCTAAATACACACAGGATACATAAGGTAAATCTTAGATTATCCATGTTTTCTCAAATACTAGGATAAAAATTTCCACTGGTCTCGTGTTTTTGCATATCACTATCCTCTGTTTCTGAATTGTCTTTAGAAGGACATTTACCTACTCTTGTTGTAAAGCCCACAAAAAAGAGAAATTATTTTAGAATAATTTTAGGTAAGTGGAAAACTTGACCAGATATCATGGATTTCCCGTACACCTGCATTTCATCTCAGATTTCTATTATTATTGTTTTGTAACAGTATGATAAATTCTAAGGTAAGTGGTTAATAGTTCTTGGGCTGGGATTGTACATAACCTAATGAGATATCTATATAATATGTTCCATAGTGACTTACGCTTCACATTTTTACCAGTAACGAATGAATGTTTTAACAGCTCGGAATGTCTGTTAGCAGTTGTCATTATCAGTTTGGGGATTTCAGCCAACCTAACACATGTCTAGTGGTACCTTATTATTGTTTTAATTTAAAATTCCCGAATGACATGTGATGTTGAGTATTTTTATATAATTAGGTACCATCTGTATATCTTCTTTCATACTAAATCTGCTCAGACCTTTCACCCATTTTTACACTAGATTGTTGGCACTTTTGTTGAATTTTAAGGATGTTAATGTGTTCATTATCAGATTTGTGTTTGTACAAGCGTCCTCTCACCACATACGTTTTTATTCTGTTGGCAGTGCCACTTACACAGCAGAAGTTTTTAATCTTTATAAAGTTCCCATTGCCACATTTTCTTCCATTGATCGTACTTGTACTATTTTTCCTCAAAATTCATTTCCAAAATCAAGGTGACATAGATATTTTTTACCTGTTATTTTCAGAATGTATATGGATTTATCTTCTGTAATTAGGTCTATGTCTCATCAACATTGATTTTTGAGGGAGATCTAAGTTCTTTATCAGATAATTTTATACCTACACTTCAAATTATTTGTGCAGTCTTCATTGAAAAGGTCCTTTCCTTCATAGGTTCCCATTGTGCCTTTGCCACAGATGTTTGGAAGATCTCTACATAAGCTCTCTTGGTTAGCTTGGGTTCCACAAAAGGCAGAATTGACAGAAATTATAAGAAAAAGAAAGACTCTATTTGGAAGGCTTACAAATCTGAGGACAGAAATAGTTCAAGATGGTGGCCTGCATGTAGAAGAGCTGGAGGGTGTGAAGGCTGCTCAACCAGGAGGTAAAACACTCCTCTCCAGCTGCAGGACAACTGGTGCGTGTCTGCTCAAGGTATTAGTGGTTTGAAGAACAATGGCGAAGTCCTGAGTCTGAAGATCGGTGACTGCAGGTCTGCGATGGGTAGACAGTTGCAAGTTGAGACTGGAGCAAAGTTGTCATGAAGATCTGCGGCATATAGCAAGTAAGTCAGCATCCATAGAAAATTGGGAAGCCAAGAGCTTTCCCAGAGGAAAAAGCTGGAACAATCTCTCTCCATAGCTCGAGCTCCCAGTTGGACCTCCCACATCGGGCACGTGTTATTCCCTCAATTGCTGGCCCAGGGATCACTCACACATGCCTATGAACTGTAATCCAGGTGTGGTTCCTAATAGCCGCAAGACAATCTCTTAAATGATCACACTCTCTCTTCTCCTTTGCTGACTTTTATTTACACTTTATCATACATTCAGGCACTAGAAATTAATCGATAGTAGTTTAAGGCTTTTATTCCAGCTTTTTGTTAAAGAGGCATCTCTCTGTAAATTATGATGCTCTGTATTTCTATTTTCAGGGTATAAGTTTGCCTTATAACATCAATTTTCTGGTAGATTTTAATGGTATCTGCTGTTTTTCTTTTTACCTGGCTATTTCTTGTGATGATTGGAGTGACACACTCTAACTTTCAAGCCAATTTACTCATGTAGTGGAACAGAAAACAGACCGAAATAACAATGTAAGGGTATTTGTATAAAGAGCAGCCATGAAAAATAGGCATAGTATTCTCCCAACCCATTAAAAAAATTAGGTTTCTTGCAGCATTTGAAATGTAGTGTCCCTATCTCTATCAAAATCAACAAAGCTTGGCTTCTAGAATTGACAAAATATTTAAGAGCAAAGAGCAGAAAAGCTAACTGCATTGTTGACAATGAGATTTTTCTACGGTCAAAATATTCCTTGACATAATCTACTGTGCTTAATGATATCATTCAGTTTTCTTTGTGTCATAAATGCTGTGAGAATTGCAGTTCACAGAAATATGAATTTTCAGTCATTCTCTTTTTAATTTTTTCTATAATTATTTTATTGATGTTTATGGTACATGATAATTACATTCATCATGACAAATTAGTACATATACATTTTAGTTATTTTTTTTTTTGCTGCTGGGTCAGATAAGCTGACATCTACAATGTGAGGCAGGATGGACTTATTAGGTTCACAGTTACAGAAGGTGTCACTTATTAGGTTCACAGTTACAGAAGGTGTCACTCTGCTCATGGGCAGGTGGCAATGGTGGAAACACATAGTGGACTCAGAAGCAGAGGAGCTCTTCATGACATCATGGGTTAGAAGTCAGATATCTGAGATAAAGGGGCAGAGCTATCCTTCCAAGTCCTGTCCCAGTGATCTGCCACTTCTCAAGCCTCAGGGATTGGCCTTTTCCTTATCCAGCCTCAGTTATCCACTCCTATTAGGTTACAAGCCCACTAATGTCCCGCATTCACATAATTTACTACAGACACTCAATCTACAACATGCCTCTGATCCCTAGTGCACCAAAAACTTACACTCCACTGTGCAACTGTAATCCACTCATAATTCCTCCCTCCTTGTCTGGTGTCATGTTCTAACAGCACATGGTTCCATAGATAATCTATAACGTCCAAATGCATAGGCGTTGGGAGAGCACTCTAGCTCCACATCATAACAACACCTTAATCATTCAACTTTCTCTTTCTTTTTCCAACATCTGTTTCTCCCCATCCCCACTGGCTAATTTTTGATACAAGGTAAACTCTCAGAGACTTCATTATTCTTAGCTTAAAGGAAAATTCCCAAGATTTCAGACATTTCAGAGATATTCAATTGACTGAACACATACAGTGCCTAAATAGTATTAGACACACTAGAAATGCTATTTTAATAAATAAATCTGTAAATGAATCTTTTGATGTTTAATGGTGTGTAAACTAGCAAATGTTTTTATATGAGATTAAAATTTAAATTGGAGAGCTCCAAGTGAATAAATGGTTATCTTTCATGTAGGTGGGTTTTTCTAATCAACTAAAGCCTGGGATAAAACACAAAGTCCAGCATCCCAAGAAAGCAGGAATTCTCCAACAGCCAGACTTTAGATTACATCTGAGGCTTTGGTTCCAGACCTCAAACTATTCGTCTTTGAATTGGAGTACACTATCTGCTTCCTTGAGTCTCAAGCCTACCAGTCCACTCTGCATAATTTGATACTCTTTCTAAACAAAAGATAAAAGCTGTTGTGATACATGTCTTCCAATGTATGGTCTGCCTCTCTGGATAATCTTCATTAATACAAATGTCTTTGAATTTGTCAAAGCAGGAGAAAGAGTAAGTTGAAATAGTATATAGGAAAATAAAAATTCTGATTATTTAAGATCTTTAGCAAAAGAATGGTAAATTAATATGTTTGAAGTCTAGAAACTGAAAAAACATTATTGACTTTTGACAAAGTTTATGAACTTTATATTAACAAGGTCTCCTTTCATTTCAAACCTTAGGTAAAACCTGTGTTTAGATCCATCTTTTGTTAATATTTTTACAGCTATGAAGTAGATTCCAAGTCTAAGTCTAACTAAGATGGGAATAGATGGCCAAGAAAATTACAGGTTAGTTATTTTTTCTGCAAATATTATTCTATGGAATCTGATAATCCAGCCTTAATGACTGTAATATATGGTTTTAAGGTTACTCATTATCCCACCCGAAAGTGTAAAATTTTCATGTTAGGTTAGATATGATGACACACACTTAGAATCCCATAACTCTGGAATTCTGAGGCAAATATTTTTAATCTGCATTATTACTGAATGCGCTCTACAATTTTTTTCCTGGTTGTTTAAGCATTGTCATCTGATATAGAAAAGTGATGTTTGCTTTCAACAATCAACACCGATCAGATATGCCAATGCATGTAATCCCTTACTAAGTCTTGTTGCTATGTTTTGAATCTGAATTCCCCCCCCCAAAAAAAAAAAAAAAAAAAAAAAACTCATGCATTTGGATGTAGTGAGGTAACTGTGGAATCTTGTGATATTGGATGCTAGGGCTTGGCTGGAAGGGGAAGATGTTTGGATTTTGACCCGAAAGGATCGTGTCAATTTTTTGAGATGAGAAGTTGCCTTGGGAAGTGTTTTCAGGTTTGTGATATTGACTTTTGAAACAGACATACTCATCTTGCATCTGTGGGGCCCACCTGGCAGCTTAAGCTACATAGAAGAGGAATAAGAAACATTAGAAATGTTGTAGCATCTTCCTGGGATATACCTAGCCTTGCCTGAATCTGTAGACATCTGCTTGTTCCTGTCATACTTGAGTTTTTGTCTGCAATGGGATGAGCAGCTCTCTAGTCTTTGCCGTGTGGCTTCACCATTGCCGGCTGCCCCATGAATGGACCGTGTGAAACTTTGTGAAACTGTGAGCTAAACACACCTTTCCTCCTTTGAATTGTAGATGTTGGGTATTCTGTCACAGCACCAAGATGATAACTAAGGCAGTCTTCAATTGTCACGTTCACTTTTAATGTATAGAGTAGATGGATGTAGGAAGCCGGCTCTTTGCATTGTATATAATTACCATTTCACTAACGGTAATTTTCTTTTGATCAGTTACGTAGAGGTGTCCACACTCATCTTCATATACAAGATAAAGTAGCATATTACAATAAAATCCTGAGTGAGGAGGAGACAAAGAACTAGTGTTCATGAGATCTGGGGGTTCAAGTGTATCACATTTGTTAGTCCTTCAAAATGCTCCTAAGGCCAGAATCTGATGTGAGCATAATTACAGCAAGTTATTTGTACACGATGGAAGAAATAAATTAACAGAAAAAACGGCAACTTTTAAAATACTATTTTTAAATATCAGAAGACATACAAAGTGACAGAAAAAAAAATGGGACTCTTTTAGTGACTTTATCATTGCTGTGACTCAATACCCAACATTCACAAATTTAGGGGAGGAAAGTTTTATTTTAGCTCACAGTTTCAGAAGGTCACATTCCATTCAGTGGTGGCCAGCAGCAATAGAAGTACATGGCAGAGGCAGAGGTGGAGGCAATTTCTCACGACATCACAAACAGGAAGTCAAGTTGAGACAAGTCAAGGCTAGAGGTCCAAGGAAATTAGGAAGCAGATTTTATATTCTTCCAGGTCTCCTCCCCATGATCAGCCCCTCCTGGATCCAGGTGTGGAAGGTGTGGTAGACCCCCACTACATGCGGTTAATCCAACTTACACGCTGTTACTCCAATTTACATGCCTGTAATCCACCCCTCTAGACTAGGCCCCAATCTCTCAACACCATATGGTTTGATAAACAATCTATAATATTTAAATACATAAGACTTTTAGGGGGCATTCCAGGTAGAAACCACAATAGAAACTGAGGAATAAAATGGCATAGAAATTTATAATGAAGCCTAAACTTTGAGGTTACCTTGATTCCCAGAAATTACAGTTTTTCAGATATTGTGGTTGAGTTGTTAAAAAAAAATTCATACATGCTATTTCAAGCTTAACAGAAAACTTGCATCAGTGTGTTATTTTAATTTGGGTGTGACTTGAAAGCTATTCTTTTGAATGGAGTTATTTATTAAAAAGATACATCACAGCTTCCTAACTTAAGAGGAAGTATAGGAAACTAATTTTTTATGCCCTAATCTGCAAATACTACTATATCATCAAGATAACCAACTTTTCCCCAGTATCTTCCAGTGTTATCTACATGCTCATAAGCATGTTGGGAACCTTCTAACTTTTTCTTTTAAATGGGTTGAGTTTAACTTGCTTCTTCTATTGCAATTGTCTTGACTTCTACCAGAATAACTTACGAAAAGGTTTTTCTTTTGTTTGTTTGTTTGGTTTTTGTTGTTGTTGTTGTTGTTGTTGTTGTTGTTTTGTTCTTAACCGGTGTTTAGTGTAAATTTCCTTTTAGAAATATTATGATACAAAGACTACCCTTTAATTCTACTTCTAAAATCAATGTTTGCTTTATTTTGTCAAATGACTTTGTTCATTTTTATTAGCATAATTTTATTATACATAATAATTACATTAATTACAAAAGCAACATGATATTGACAAAACAATGTTGAAAACAATTATTCTCTTGTGTTTAGTATTTGGGATTTATTAACTTGTTTGTTTACTTTTAATTGTGAGAAAATTTGTACTTTTTATTTGACTTAATGCTATTACATTTTCAGCAGTATTTGAGATAGTTCGAAAACTGCTAGTAATGACTTGATTGATTTGTAAAAGGTATAATTTAGATGATAAGCTATAAAGCCTTTTTAAGAAATAAAAAGTAAATGACATTCTACAAAAAGCTATTGAGATTGATGATATGTGTTTTTGACAAACTAAAAAGTGTATATTGCATTATTACTTCAATTCTTTACATTTTCTCTTAGAAGATCTAAGAGAATAACCTCCTTATACATTTGGAGAACAACAGGAGGGCTGAGGATTTTTTATTGTGACCCAAGCATGTCCTTACTCCTCACAGATTTGCCTATTTTTCTACTGATAAAATCCAAATTCGCCAAATGATGGCTGGTAATCAGAGAAAACCAACTTGATGTCTGTGGATATTTGTGTGACATTTGCACTGAAGATACACTAAAAGCCTGTAAGTCATTCTTTCCTTATGTTTGAAGCTATCGTGTTCCTTAAAGAGCCTTCCTGAGTGGAGGTCATCGCTCGGTGTTAAAGGGTCTGGATTTCATTTCTCAGCACCACACGGAGATTAGCTGGGTGTAGTGGCTGACATAGGAAAATTGCCTTGAGTTTAAAGCCAGACTGCATTAAAAAGTTAGCTAAAGATCATTTTCAAACAAATGTTGACACTAATAATGGCTGACTTATTTTTTTCTATTCACTGAATTATTCATTTAGATACTATATTTGTGCATCTATATATTTAAGACATATGATTTCATTTCCTGGTAAAAGAGTTACATTGAGTTATGACACCTTTACTTTTTCACATATAATTAAGAAAATGCTAAAGGAAAACTTTCAGCTACCATGTATAATCACCAGGTAGAACTACTTAATACTGTAAAAGCAAAGGAATCATTCAGCCCTTTGAACATTTGTTTTAATAAATGAAATTGACATTAGATTTTTTTAAAAAAAGGAATACAAATTTATTATTTGTAAAAACAGGGAAAAGTCAGAGAAGAGTGTAAACGGTATGACAAGAAGTGATTATTCCTTGGTTAACATTATTTAAAAATTTCTATGCCATTTTTTCCCCATAGAGACCAGAGGCAATGGAGAATGTGGATAATTCTGAGTTTGTGAATAATTATTAGGAAACATATGGCCTCGGAGACCGTCTCGTTGCAATGTGAGTGAGCAGAATAGATGAGCATGACCTTGTAGGAGTTCAGCAGGTGCAGACACATTCCCGTCCTCTTTTCTGAGATAGACAGTGGGATAGGAGGTGCAGGGGGAGGCAATTTGTTCCCTGTGAAGTCTGGCCTTAACGCAAGTCAAGGAATTCCAGAGAACTTTCTCCTTGTATTTGTAGGGAGAAGAGAAAGGAATCTTTAGAGACCTGTTTTGAAAGGCTTTCAACAAGCTCCAATAGAATAAATGGCTCTCCATGCTTGAAAATGTCATGTTTTATGGGAGGATGCTTTCAGAGCTCCAACAATACTTACTTAAATATGTAAGATGTTAGCATGTATTTTCACTAGCATAACTATATTCATTTTGCCATATGTTTTAGAAAAAAATACTTGTGTGCAAAGATTTACAAATGTTATCCACCTGACATACTTTTCTACAGTTTAGCCCAATAAGTCTTTTGATTGAGCTTCAGTGGAGAAAAAAAATTCTATGTCATAAATAGTGTTTAAAAATGTTCATAGTTCTGCTAAGATTCTTATAGAAAATAATTCATGAGGTAGAGAGACTCACTTTAGCAGCACACTTCCTGGTGAAATGAGATTTTAAAGCATACTATACCTAGAGCAGTTATTAAAGAATATTGAAGCAAAACCAAATAGGATGAATTTATGCTCTTCCGTGCTTTGCTGAAATTTTTTGAGTTCTGTTGAACCAAGATTGAGTCTGTGCTTTTCCAGTTCTGTGTGTCAGGTAAAACATAGCAGGGGGTGAAATGAATTCATCTTTCTGTCTTCAAGTAAACTAAAAGCAATTTTTGTCTTCCCATGCGGTCACTTGAGGTGCTTGTCATGTTCAAGCTAATGATATCAGGCACCCTCAGGTTGTTTAAGTATTCATGAAGTAATTAAATTCTCATTAACATATAAATAAAAGAAAACTGAAAACAAGTTTAGCAGGCACCTAACATCTGTTCTAATGCTTTTAAGTATTAAAATGTGCCACACACAGAAGGAAAAGTGCATTCTGTGCAGGGGAGTATTTTGCATAGATTATTTATAGAAACTGTAATTAAACTGATTTGGCATATTAAAGAAAGTTAACAGCAGAGCATTATTTAGGTAGTTTGTTGATCTCTGTCACCTAAATAAGGAATTAAAAATAGAGATGGAAAAGATAGGATTTGGTCTTGTTTCTTTTATATTTTAGATAGAATTACAAGGCTAATTGAAGTTTATTTTCGTTCTGAAATTAAATGGTTAATTTTCAGGTGATGGTAACATACACACAGCTTACTCAAAGTCCTTTCCACTGCAAACAAGAATGAGATATCATGGTTTTCTGTTCAAACATTTCTTTTAGTTGCATTCACTTGCTTTATTCAAGTACAGATGATTTTCCCTTTAGTGTTTTTAAAAATGTCAGTTTCAAAGTGTGAAGTGCAATGTACTGAAGAGTATCTTGCCTTTCATGTGTTCTTCTAATTGTATGTTACTTTCTACTTATCCTGCATCTATTCCTACTCTATATTAAATAAGGTATTGTATGTTTTGTTTTTTCCTAACTATGTAATCAAATTTGCCATTCAGTTTAAATGAATTCACTTAATTCACGGAACATTGTGCAATGGAAACACAATTCTTTTTCTTTTCTCACCTCTCGTTAATTCTTATTAGAATGTATTCTTACTTTAAGAAAAAAAATGTTAACAAGAAAAAGACAAATAAGTTGTTAACATTGTTGAACCTAAGAACACTCTACCCTGGTTCTGTTTCATGTGATTAATACTTTTAACTGAGAAAAATAGGAAAGCACTCAGGAAGAAGGTCTTTCCCACCTTTGTCCATCCCCCTATTTGCTACATTTTTTGAACAAAATCACAGAAACCATTCTTGCTATGGAAAATCATACTCATCATAAATTATATTCCACAAAGTGAGTAAGTCATAAAATCTAGAACGATTACCCTACCTCTCTTTCAAAATGTCTGGCTCTAGAGATGTTCTGTCTCATACCCAAAAGACAGAGACGTGAAACACAGACACCAAGAATCTGAGAGCTGTTATTAAGCATGATCATTTTCACTTCCCCTTTTTTTTTCAGTTCATCACTCCAAAATAATAAAGAAAAGCCCTAAATTTTTGAGAATATAAATACCAATAACACACACACACACACACACACACACCCCAAAACTAGAATATCTGATGACCCTTAGATAATGTCAGAATTTGCAGCCACCTTCATTCTTTAGTTCTGCACCGCAACAAACTCAAAGAAGAAGAAATGCTATGATGTTTACCTTGCAAATATATAATGTGTTTGCTACTAAACTTGAAAGCTTGGGAGGCCAGGAATGATTTTTGGCTAGAAGAAAAAGTAAGAGGCAATAGAGCACAGTCTAGATCTTGAGGACCTGATCCCACAAGCCCTCCTGCCTGTGTCCTAGTGGGTGTCCTTTCCCTGTCTATTAACGCTCTCACACACACCTGAGATCCTCAGTACCTGTAACCATACCCAAGTCTCCTAACATGAAGCTGACAGTCACAGCACCTTTATCTTCTCAAGGTCTGGCCTTAAACAAACCTCATTTTCTTCTCACCAACTCTCATCTCCTGAGTATTAGTTTTCAAGGAGCAAGCAGACAGAGGAAGGTCTGGAGACATTTCCTTCCTTCTATTACAATTAGTATCATCACATTCAATTGCGTTGCAGGCTGCCCGTTTCTCATTGAACTTAGACAGGATAGAAGCTTCACAGGTTCTTTGTGTTTTCATTTCTGAAGCCTGCCACAAGTTTTGCTGAAGAGCTGAGATCATTAGGATGGGTGAGCAAAGGTGTCACCACCCCTTTGTGTCTTCACAGCATGTGTAGAAACACCAAGGAATTAGTTCTTAGCAAGTTGGTTCTGAATTTCAGCACATATACTAGATTTAATTTGGTTCTTTAACATTAATTTTTAAGGAAGTGACAAGATAAAGAAAAAAGGATTTTGAGTTCCTAGGAGCAGTAAATTGTTCAAAGATAAATCAATATTAGCTAAGGCTGCTTAGTAACTCATATTAGTATAGATTTGTTTATTAATTTCTCTAACCAATAAGATTTAAAACTTCATAATTTTTTTTTTCTGGTAAATGGGATCAGGGTATTTTTGGTCATCATAAATCTATGTTATAAGCAAAAGACAAGCAAAAGAAGGAGAGTTTTTCTAAATCTGCTTTTTATTGTTTGAAGCTCATTATATTTACAATTTAATACAACATACCTAGTCCCCCACAGTTGCTGTATTCTGCATATGTCCTTTAAAGTATGATTTTAAAAAGTATTGTGAAAGGTACAAGTATCTGTAAGACTTTATTTCTGACATTAATTAGACAAAAATGTGGAATCAATTTTAATATCACCTTTTATATTCTCTTTGGTATAAAATTTGTGTTTTAATAATCTTCTCTAAAATTTGGTATATGATTAGACAATATCCACCAGATATGTTGCATAACAAAATAATCCAAGGAGAAAAAAGACAAATTAAAGCACTATTCAAAACTAGCAAATTTTGAGAAATTTCACAACATCCTAATTTTTCCCTCATTTTCAAAATAGAAACATAAGAGATAAATATGACAACATTTTTCAGTAGTAAATGGCCTATGTTATTTCTGTCTTATTAGGGAAGACAGTTTTTACAGTTACATATTTTACTGAGTTTAAAAGACCATGCCATGAAATTATGTGAAATTTAAAATTTCATTTTGAACTTTTAAAAAAATATCAATGGTAATATTTAATGAATTATTTCTTTTGAAATTACCGTTCTCAAGAGGCAAAGATTTTAGCCTGACTTGTAAATTCTCTGAGGTTATCCTCTAAGATTCAGTTTTATCAGGTACCCTCTTAAATTAGTTCAAAAATATCCCTGGCCCTCCATATCTGATCACTGTCAGTGTCGATGAGGGTACTTTGTTCTCTACCATCCCTCTGATTGTGTCTGAAATTCCTCAACCCTTGGTATCAAGTGTCATGTTAAGTCAGTTTAGACTGAATCTCCTCACCTCTCATGTTTCTCCTTAGACATTGGTTTCCACTGACTCTCACACCATTTCTTGGCTGTATATTCACTCTTGCCTGTGGTGCATTTGAAAGAGAACCTAATTCTATGCTAAAGTTTCTTTCACTCATGGAAATAGTCTTAACTAATGTCTGCTTTTATCATTTACTAACATGTGGAAAAACACACAAATGCGTGAGGTAGGTGCTTAAGGTCTTGTCATTAATTCTTGTCACCACATCCTATTTAACTTTAAACATACCTATGTCATGAATCTTGTCATGGACCATTCTCCTCATTTTAATTAAACCTCATGAAGAAACTCTGAAAGAAGATATTCAAATCTGCTTGAGAAAGTACCAAGAATGATAGAATAAGAGTTTTATAAGCAAGGGTGAATTTTTGGAGGGAAATTAATAGAAATGTGTCTTTTACTGTAATTTTGTAAATTTAATTTTCTCTGTATTTTTATGCCAGCCCTGTTTAACTTTGTGTATGTGTGTGTGTGCACGTGTGCATGTGTGCATCTGTGTGTGTGTGTGGGGGGGGATGTGTGGCATCGGCCTCAGGTATGCTTAGCAAGCCACCAACCGCTGAGCTACACCCCATGCTCTGCTTTGTTTCATAACACAAGTCATCCTTGTTCTGCTTTGTTTCATAATACGTCATCCCTGTTCATTTATAAATTCCTCAGAGACAAAAACTTACGAAGAATTTGAAGTAAAATTCACTGCCCTTTAAAAGTTGACACTTTAAACTATTTCATTTGTCATTTTTTAAAGTTCTGTAGTATGTTTTAATATGCAGCATCTTCTTCACATCCTGTTTCTTTTGCTTCATTTTTAATTTATGGCTCATAAAAATTATCTCCTCCTCAAGGGCATACCCTGATTTATTCTAAGAAAAAATTAATCAATTTTTTTCAAAAAACATTCAGTTCATTCATTTAAAGAACATGTTTTTAAATCCTCAATGGATCAGAGTATGAATATACTCTAATAGTACAGTGATGCTGAACCAAATATACAACAACTAGTGGGCCCTTAATCCCAGCGACAGGAGAATGGCAAATTAGAGCCTCACTTAGACAATTTAATAGCATAGTAAAATCTTGTTAAAAAAATAGACCGAAGATATAATTCAATGCCAAAGTCCTGCTTTCAATTCTCAGCACCACAAAGAAAGTAAAACAGAAAAAGAAAAGAAAAGATGAAATAACAACAAACAAGGTAACTACAAAGCAGGAATTATGGGTGGGATTGAGCAAAGTAAATCTTGAGTTGTCCTGTCATCTGGAAACTACAATTAGGCTGCCTGGAAGAGAGTACTTTTCCCTAAGAATCTGGAGGGACAATTCTCTTCTATCTCTTCAGCCTCTGATGGCCTCATACAATCCTCTCCTGTATCTAAACCACTTGGATTCCATTTTCTGTTCATACTCCCTTCTCCTTTCTATCTCAGCTTCCTTTCTTTTTATAGAGACGTTTAACATTGGAGCCAAATTGCTGCTGGTTAATTCAGGATAATCTCATTTTGAAGTCTTTCACTTAATATCTACAAAATCCCTTGTTCTAAGTAAGTTTAACGTTCACTGTTGCTGGAGTTAGGGCTTGGACAATATTGGAACAGAGAGCAAGTCACGATGCATGTTTACCATTTTACATTTCTGTATTCAGTGATATTTTCTGATTTCTAAGAGGGTAAAGATTATTTTGTTGACAGCATCTGTGCACGTTACCAGTACAGAGAATTGGACCCAAGACCACCACAATCAGCTATTAATAAATTTCTACTCCTTCACCTCTCCAACTGTTTTCTTAATATGTATATTTTCTTCATTCCCGCCATTTTCATTAATGTGTATATTTATATTATGTAATATATATTAATGTATACATATGTATACATAATGTTTGCAATGAATTTGAGTATTTTCTACAAATCTGTATCACATCAACACTACAATTCCTTTCCCTCCCCATTTTTGGTCCTCACACACCCACTCCATCTCCCCGTAACTCTTACTATCACACCCATTTGGTTCTATAGAATGCCTCTGTTCTGAGTTTCCCAAATCAGAGAAACCATGTGATATTTTACATATTTACCCTTAAATACGTTAATTGGAAATTATACAGAAAATCAAGACAAAAATCAGTGAATTATACAAATAAAAACACTTCCGATTTTTAAACTTAATTTTAAATTGCGGCTATGTGAAACCAGATTGAGTATTGATGTTTGAACAAAATTGCTCATAAAAAACAAAGAGATGAGACATATTTATATATTTGAGATGACATTTCAAACCAAGAACACTGAGCACAAAGGCTCTGAGACTGAAATATGCTTGTCATATTCCAGAAGCTTCTACCAGGGCAGCTGGACTAGAGAATCAACAAAGGAAAGTTACAGGGCATCAAGCCCAGAAGGGATCGATGCCTGGAGAGGCAAGAACAGGTGCAGAGGAACCCATGAAAGTCTATAATAGTAATCTACAATGAAATGATAGTGAGAAGATTTTGGGATAACTGAGAAGCTGATTGATGATAGACTTTGGCTACTCTATTGAAGAGGAAGGCAACTGTAAGTGGGGCGCAAGAAAGGAAGAAAGTTTCAAGGGGTTTTTCTTTGAGAAGAGCTGTTATGCATTGAGAAAAGGACAGTAGGTGCTGTGCCTTAAGAGGTCAGTTTTGGATCTGTTGTATTTGAAAGGTTTCTTATCAAACTAAATGCGTTCATCTAATGAACTCCTGAGGGCATGTGACGGTTTTTCCAAGACCAGGTTGAACTTAGGAGGTAGCAGGAAATTAGTCCTGTTATGATTTTACTGGAATCAATGAAACTTCAGGAAAGTGAGTGTAGATAAAATAAGAAAAGATTCAGGGGTTGATGTATTTGCACACATCAAAGTTGAAAGGTCAGAAAAATTTGTAACGAGATGGTCCGTGAGTTCAAAGGATCATTAGAATAATGTATTTTTTTTCTTGAAAGATTAGTTAAAAATAAAAAGCTTTACATAGGATAGGATTGCAAACATTTATACTGAGTGAAGACTAAATTTAATGTTGAATTCTGCCATGTGGGATCCACTCTCAGTCAGAAAGTCTAGTTAAAGGAGTATTGGAGATGATGATTGATTTATTGAGGTAAGTGAAAATTCAATGTCAAGAATATGAAATAGAGGATACAGGCAACCGGGGATTAGTTTTTGAAATCTCCCACATTTTGTCTTGTGCTTATACAAAGTTTGTACATTTTCTTAGATGAGGACTTATGTCACAGTGGGTTGCAAATATTTGTAAGATCTGTGGACAAATTAATTCATAACGAAAAAATATAAAAATAAATCCTAGTAAATTTGATGCATTTTAACCTCTATTTTTAGGCATAAGGTGCAAGCCTAAAAATGATCACTTATAGAAAAGTGTTGAAAAGTAAGAAATCATTAAAAAGTGAAACCTTTCCCATAACTTTAAAAGTTTTCCCAATGTTCTCTCAGATATTTACTCATTATTTTTTCACAAACCTACACATTCTGTTGGAGCCTGACGATGGCATTTTCAGATCCCCTTGTAAACTGTCTTTCTATTTATATCTTCCAGCAGCTGTCAGAGGTGAGGTTTTAGAAGGCTGATGTTGTTAACATTGGCTAGAGGTGGGTGCAGGATCACAGTCTCTAAGCAGATGGCCTTAGACTCAGCAGAGACAGAAGGTAGCCTTCATGTGAGTCCACTCTGGCAGAAGTGGTACCTTCATCGTGTCATCCAGGTGCTGTGGTACCAGCAGCACCACCAGCAGCTGTGCTTTCTGCAGAAGCTTGTGGACTCGGTCAAGTGAAGCAGTTTTCTGATTTTTATCTAAAACTCCTTTTTCTTATTCTTCTATCCATCACATTTTTTCTCTTCTGTCTTTTTGATGTGTTCATAAATAATTGTCTATGTTTAAATCCTTCCAGATGAAATATATATTATAATATAGCTTCAGTTTTTCTAAATAGAACTAAATATCGAAAGCACCAATTTCGATGGTATATATTGTAATTGAATTAAAATTTTACTTCAGCTACAAACTGCTGTTATTCTATTTGTATGCATGTGGAAATTTCCCTGAATCAGTATGGTAAATTACATGGACATTTGTTCTTCCAAAATTCATTCTAGTCACAAGTTGAAATATATAACAAAACATTTATTTATTATAGTGGCTTATGAAATAAAATGCACTATATGAAAATAACTAAAACTACATTTTGATACTTAAGTTAGTTGGATTAATATTCTTTGGTAGTAAAAAAAATAATTAAGTCATGAATCTCTGTGTTTTAGCTAAGGATACTAAGCCCTCATGATATTGGCTCCTGGCATTGGAGAAAACAGCAGAAGCAAGAAGCTGGCATTCAATTTACCCTCATATTCTGGAACAAGTCACAAAGCCATTTTGGTTCTATCTTCTTATGGCATGAAGAAAGGAATATCCTCATTATTGAAGACACAAGTTTGTCAAGAAAAATATGAGCACAGTTGGTCAAATTTCCCTTCGTTTATTATCATTTGATTATAATTTTTTTTTTTTTTACTTTCTATTAATCCTTCGGCATGACTCTCCGCTTCCTCAAGTTACAATGTAAATATTCACGAGTGGTTCAGTCAATGACTACCCTGAAAGTTTAGAAAAAGAAATGACTATGTAATCAACCTATAGTAAACCAGAAACCCTTCTCTTGAGTATGAATAGAGTAGCAGTACTTGTAAAGCTAAACTAAAAATTTAACTCGAATTTTTAAAAAATCTAAATGACTATTCTGAAGAAAAGAACAAGATATGTAGATAAATATTTCAATTCCTTTCTTTTGAATCTTAGCTCCCAAAGATTCTGGTGTTGTGTAAAAAGTATATGAAATAAATTTAGATATTTATTCTTTTATTAAAGTATCTTTCATTATATATGCCTCAGCCATAAGCATTGCAACAACAAGTGAGGGATATATGTTTGCCTTTTATATGGACTACGTTAGTTCAAAATATTTTGGGGGTAAAATTTTCAGCTGTTCCTTGCTTAACCCTCCTTTCTCTATACTCTCATCCAAAATGACATATAGTAACTGAGATAGTACATCTTAAAACACCTAAGGGGGCTGAGGAAAGACAGAGGTTCATTTGCACGCAATATCCTCTCTATCTTCACCTGGCTTGGCTGAGCTGCTTTCTGTAAACCGAGTAGAGAGGTAAGAGTAATTCCATCTTGGAATATTTGCTTTCACTGTTTGAAAGTCTGAATAGTACACTTCAGGTCCTAGTGTCTTTGGTCCTTAGAACGTCCTCATGTCCTTTCTGACCTATAGGAGACTCTTCCTTGACTTTTACTCAAAGCCTATCTGTTTATCATCCACTTGGCCTATGAACTGAACAACGAAATCTCCTTGTTCTTTTTCGTAAAAATTATTGAGGATAAGTAAAATTACACACCAACTTTTCCCTGGAAATAAATGCTACTGAAAAATAAGACTAAATTATACAATACAGAGTATTTAAGAAGACTAATAGTTTGTGTATCACCTTTGCCTGAAGAGCCAAACAGCGGGGAATTCATTAAAACAAAGCAATAATGCCACAACATCCACCCAATCAGAAATTAATTATCAATCCATGAATTTTTCTTTTAGAGGTTATGAGGAATCTACTAGCATGTCATTTTTCACTGTTGCACAAGTTTAGAAAGTTAGCTGTTCCTGATAAAGAGTTGTTATTCTTTTTTTTTTTTTTTTTGTAAAGACATTTTTATGAAATTAACAGCTGACTGGAAGCTGTTACAGGGAGGTCTTTTTATTTTGACAGGTTTGGTGAGTCTCTGTTGCATCATTTTCCTCTTATCTGAAAGTCTGATAAGCTGGGTGAAAGAATGGGAAGACTTGACTAGACTAACTTGCAGCGCTGCTTCTTGTTCATGCTTCACCAAAACCTAGTTTGATGTGAACACAGCGATGCTGTAGGCCTCACATAAAGCAGAAAAATTTCTTCTGTCCTAAGCGTTCTCCCAACTCACCTAACAGATTCATCTTTTTTTTCTACTATAACTGAGAAAAAGGTCAGGCAGAAAGATTTACTTCTCAAGCTATAAATTTTCTTTATTTCTACTGCTTGTAATTTGTATCATTAGAAATAAGGATAACTTCTCATGTTTTTCCTGTCTTGAGTTTCCTTATATAAACCTCTATACTTGGTTCATTTGGTCATTTGATAAGCTGAAGAGAAGCTTCTGAGTTCAAAATTTCAACCTTGAGATCATGAATTGACCAGTTTTTTTTTTTTTTCACCTAGTCATCAACTAGGAAGAATTTTGCACCCTGAGTATATCAGCAATATCTGCAGGCATTATGATGGTCACAACTTGAAGGATGTTGGAAGTCCCTGCTGCTAAACATACTTTAATGCAGATGACACTTGCAACAAAGATTTACTTGGCGCAAAATGTAAATAGCGTTAAGGCTGAGAAATCCTGTTCAAGATAGAATCATCTTCTTGTACAATATACTATTAATAAATAAGTTTCCGTACAGTGATATCCTTTAAACGTCAGGGAACGATGTGTGTGTTTGTGTGTGAGTGTGTGTGTGTGTGTGTGTACTCAAACGTTCATTTACTATGTAGATTTGTATGTTAGTGAGCTTTTCTGCCTAGTGCAGCTGAAACATTGATGTATCGAAGTAATTACAAAGTACTAGTGTTTGCAGAAGTCTTTCCAGAGAAGTAGGGTCTTAATTTGTAATACAATTTAGTAAGCATTTACAGCATATCTGTTATGTGCAAGCATTCCTAGAGGATCCAAGTGTGTCTAGGTGAATATTGCCTTCCATCCAGGGGCTCAGCCAGTGAGACTGACTCCAACACCAACTCTAATTAAGGTTAAAAAATTATTTAAAATGAGTGAAGAGCGAAAGATTAAGTACTGCTGGTAAGTTGTAAGAAGACGGCTGCAAGCAGTAGAATTTAAACAGGTTGTAAAATAATGTGAAATTATGCAAGAAAAATAGCATTGATAGATGCATCAATCTAAATTTTATGATAAATGAATTTATTTTAAATAGATAAATCATTGTAAACATCAAATCAGAAATGAGTATCAGAAGTAAACTTGAAGGATTTTATTAAAGATAAATTGCACTTGGATATTGGGGGTAGTCTTTGAACATAAGGTTATTCATAAAAAAACTGTATGGAAAATAGCAGAAACCTTGGACATCAAAAAATGGAATGTCTGAGTTTGAGATTGGTTGATTTGCATATTGTACAGTTTCATGTATTCATTTTTCAGTTTTTCTGGAAATGAAAATTAAAAGCCTTTGCCTAATCATCAGTATATATGTGTCTTCAAACTATAATTTCTTACAGACAAGTATTTGATTACATCACAGGTTAATGAGATGGATTTAGTTTTATGCACATTGAATGTTGATTTTATAGGACTTCACTGATATCAGATTAGTGTCTTCCCACTGTATACGGCAAAACTGCAAAAAGTTCAGCCAAACCGACTCACTATGGAAATCATTTTTTCTGTATTGTGCACTTAGAAAACAAGCAGAGCAAAAGTAAAAAGTTCTTGTGACACTAGAGAGGAGAATTCCCTCAGTGTCTTTTTTAAAGGTCAACAGCTTGTGTCTAGAAAAGCAAATTTTAATTATCTTGAACACCTTAGAACTGACTACTACTTCCTGCATTATGTTTGACTATCCAAACTTTTAACAAATGCAATTGTAAGAAACATTAGACAGTCGCTAGATGAGATAGTCTACAAAGTAATTTCAGATGTCGAGAAAATTTTCAGCAAAGAAGCATGTTATTACTTTAAATTTGCATTCTCAAAATTTAAACATCAATATTGAAATTATCTCATTTATGGTTTTAGTATTCTCTTACTTTCAGAATACTCTAGTTTATGGATAGTGAGATTTGTGATCTTTAAATGGGATATGAAACAAAATTTATTCTCATTTATATGAAAATATCATTGTCACTAACTACTGTATGAATTACAACTTGTATCTCTTACAGATTAACACTAAACCAAAAGCATATTATTAGAAATAGAAAAAAAACCATTTTATTTACTTAAGGTAGGTTAAATATTGATTTAAGTTACATTAGCCCAAAATATTTTACAATAGTAGAATACAGTTTTGAAATAATTATATAAGACATTTAGATTCTATAGAAAGAAAATTTCCCATTATACAATGTCGGTTTCTGGAAAAGTCAGTACAATTTTTAAAAATATGTCCGATTTATGACACTCAAGACATTTCTACCTTTAGTTGATAGAGTGGGTACATCTCATAAGCATAAAGCAATAATGCAATAAGCATTTTACACAGTTATGGAATGTCTAAAGAATAATGTTTCCTGTTCACTGTAAACACAAAAGGATGTGTCTACAACGTGGGCATCTGTTATATATGTATTAAGTAACTGATACGAAGTAACAAAAGATAGACTAGCTGTTCAACTCAGCAGGGGAAAATTGTTACAGTAGTGTAGCATAACATGAAGTCAGAGTTCCTAAAAAGATAAAGTACACTGTGAAAAAGATCAACGTGTCTACAAAAGGAATCTCTTTTAAGATAGCAGCGATTTTTAAAAGCAAACATTCTGCAAATGCAAAGGTGAGGCAGCAAAGAGTGTAATAAATAAACCTTAGTGGTTTAAAATAATTAACTTTGTACCAGATGGTAACTTGAGCCCTGTGTGCTGCAGCTCAGCTGAGAGGCTCTGTTGTAATTACGCACCATTTTAACACTAGAGCTAAGAAAGGCAATTTAAATGAAATTGGTCATAATCACAAAGTAGGTGAATAGGAAAAAGAGTCTGAACTTTCAGCCTTAGTGACTCTCCATTAGAGTCAGGAGTGCTCTTATAATAAAGGCTTTCTAACTTGCTACTGAAAACAGGGTCAACTGTCTGCTTCCTTTTTTCTGTTGGTAGCTAGCCTTGTTATTGGCATAATGGTTTTGTGAGAGCTCTGCAGGTTCTCCATTATCACACATGTTTACAACATATTAGATTAACACATTATGAATTTGTAGCATTATGTCTTGTGAAACCAGTCCGTTTCTAGGGGACGGAGGGTTCATATATCAGACTAGATCTTATCAACTGACAAAATAAGTATATAGAAATTGAAAATAATAATATTATTTACTTCATGCTGTGTAGAAAGACATATTTATTCTATCTTTGGCTAGTTCCTATGACAAATCATACTTATATTTGTGTATGGTCCCTTGCTATGCAAAATATGCATAGACATATAAATATACATGCACACACCTATGTAAATACATGTATTGAATACCATGTAATTAAGACATTCGCTGTTTCATTTTATTATTATATTTATATTGTCTTTTTATAGTAAAGTAAAATTAAACTAAGAATCCTTATTTATTTTTTGTTCAAAAAATATTTGGAGCTACCTATGTGAACAAACACTGTGTTATGCTTAGTACATAAACCCCATTAAATTGGAACAGAGTAAGGACATATATATGAACATAACTCTTTTGCTATCCAATCGTCTATCAGTCATTGTCTTCTTATATGTGAAATATAATAATTTGGACATAACTTCATTATAGTTTATGACTTATAAAGAATACAACAGCACATATCTTATGTGTCTAAGATAAATCAGCAATTAAATTATTTTATTATCTTGTTCTCAAAACAAGTTAGCACTGCTTACTACTTGTTACTTCTATAAAGTATATTTCTTTAAATTTTTTTCAAACGAGTTTAGGAATAACTCATGATTTAGTTATGATCAAAGCAAAATGATTAAATTAAAATTTCAGAAATGAAGTCTTAGAAATTATAAAAACAATCATCACATGTATATGGGTGGATAGATGAAATATAGCAAGCCATGAGCACCTGACTATAAGAAGAATTTAATAATTTAGAAAGAAGTCTCGCATATGAAGACTGCAGTAATTTTCATTGTTTTAGTATTCCAGTACTATCGTTCACAGTCATACACACTTTGTGCAGAAAGTGCAGTAAGGTGGCGAAGGGAACTTCTTCCATCTGGGGTCACCTCAGAGACACTACAAGTGAGAAAGTATCAAAATAGTCTTTCACAAGGTGATACTTCAGAAGAAAATAAGGCCGTCAGTAATAAAAAGAATAAGAATGATTCTGAGAAAATGACAATGATGTTTCCTCCTGTTGTTTTTTTGTTTTCTTTTTGTGTGTGCGTGTTTCATGGGATAGAAACTAAAACACGCAGTGCGTTTGGAATGGAGAAAGTACTAGTGGCCTACCACCTGCTTTTTCATGAGGTAAGGTAAGGTGATGATAGAAAAAGCAAAGTTAAAAAATGGTGGCTGCTTTATTTGTATTGCTGTGTTTATTATCACTGTTAGCCATGACTTGTATCAACCAAAGTTAAGTTCAGGAAAATCCAGAAGAGTTAATTTGTGTCCAGAGCTCATAATTTTACTAGATTATTCTATCTCTACACTGTGACTCATAGTGAGTCCTAGACCACTTGGTCACCTATCTCGTAGTGACGTTTAATTTTGTCTGGCTACAAAGAGCAGATGGATAAAGAAACAACAAGCAGAAAAGATTGGTTCGTCTATCAGAAAACAATCCATCCAAAAGTAAACTTCTTTTGATTCCTGAAGAAAAAAAAAATACAATACAACCTCAAAGACGACTATATCTTCTCTCTTCTCTCCTTTTCTTATTTTCCTTTTTTCTTTTATTTTTTGTTCATTTTAATATTTTTTTTCCACTAAGTCCCATTACTCATTTAGCTAAATCAAGAAAGTTAATACGTAACTCCATTTTGTTTCAGATATTAGATAATCTAAACCTCTTTATTACACTTTAGGGTTTTATCCTCTGAATTTGAATTTTCAAAAACTGACATCAATGACCCTTTGTCCTTACCATTATCTTCAGGTACAAAAGTCAAAGCAGAAAAGTAGAACAGGGTGAAATGATGAGGGAGCATCAGACTGAGATGACTATTGGCTGAGTGCGTGAGATAAAAATCTTGCAGTAAATATTCTAAGTATCTCTTAAAAACAGTCATGGTGATTGTAACTTAAATTGACTTTTTAAGAATTTAAAAGTATAACAACTCTTGTGTTTCTCGTTTGGGGTGTGAGTGGGTGAGACAGATAGTCATTTATTTGATAATGTTATCGTTAAGTGTTGTGGAAAAAAACCGAAATTGATAATATAAACATCTAGTTAAGATGAAATGCAGACTGTTTCATCTTCCCCTTTTTAAACCTCTGTAATAATCTATCTTATCTATTCAAATCCTTGGCATAATCTTATAAAACTGGCAAAGAAATGCAGAATGCTTAATCAAGAAGTAAACCATTTAATGACATGGAAACAAGTTCATAACGTACTGCTCATGGTAAAAGTCTATTACAAAGCTCTGTACATTATGGCTGCTTTCTCCCTCCATGTCTCATAATTATTAATAGAAAGATATTTACTCAACTGTTGAAACTTGTTCTGCTTGAATGAGATAAATTGCATTTTGTGTTCTAGCTATATTATACAAGAGTTGCTATTGCAATAAGCATAAATTCAATGACAATGCTTTATTAGCGGTGACTACCTAGTTTTTGTTAATTGACATTTCTGACAGGTATTGTTTTTTCCATGGCCCATATCATACATATTCTGTCTTTTATTTCTCAGATTGCACCAGGCTATTCTACTTAGAATGTAGTTCTCCCAATCATGATTTAACAAAGTCCTCTCTCAGCGGTTAGAGTTAGATGCACTGGTGAGCCTTTGCACTGTCTCAGGAAAATGGACAAATCGGGCTACTTAATATTAAGAGACTGAGACAGCTCATTCTCCCTCATTAGGAACCTGGAGTGGTTACATGCCTTCTCAAGAAATAAAGTGTCTTTGGATATTTTATAAATAAGACAAGCCATATAACATGCTGCTTTGAATTTCCCAGTGTTGTTGATACGACAAAATGTGCTTCAGCCTGACACTACACAGATCAGCCACATTTTTTGTTTGATGGCGTTTTAAAATGTTTTATAGCATATCATTATGCAGCATCTGCATTTATCTTCATATTACAGTGACAATACATGCGTAAATCACTAAGGTACCACGTTATATTTGCATATACTTCTTTTTATAAAACAATTGTTATGTACTTTGTTCTTATAATTTATATGACCCGATTCATGTACACACTAAGAACAACAGCAGTAACAACAACATCCAAAAACCCACTAGATTTTTTCATAACCACACAGCTGTAAATTCACAAAGGAAAAGATGTCATAATGCAATCCTATTGGTTTCACAAAAAGGCTATTGGAAAAGACTTTAATTATTCATTTAAAGATGGCCCTTAATTTTTGAGCTCTACTATAAACTTGGTTGACAACTGGAAAAAAGTGACTCATTGAACTTTATAGAACAAATTGCTTGTGGGTGCCTACTGTGAGCCAAGCAGGTCTGGTTATAAGTTTGGAAATATGACATTATGAAACAACTGTCCTCATGGAGATTACACTTTTAATAGAATGTGACAAAAAGTGGGAAACAATGAAATATGTAATGTGTCAGAGGGTTCATGTGTCAAAGAAAAGTCATCAAGGTAAGAAAAATAGAAATTTCTATTTCCAGAAACAAATTTCTGTTCCATATTAAGTAGTGGAGTTGCTCACTGAAATGCTGAATTTTGAGCTGGGACACAGAACCTTGAGTTTGTGAAGAAAAATACTAAATACAAAGGTGGTCAAGAGTAGATTTTCCTCAGTACCACTCATCCACAGGCAAGAGAGCTGTGGCTTTGCACGTAAAGCCCAAAGCACTTTACTAAGAATTGCCTCTTCAAATTTCTTTTCCTTTACAACTAGGAACCCCGTTAAGAGAGGATTAATAAAGTTCAAAGAGATTAGAGAGGAGCCATTATTCTGACACTTAGACATAGTCATATAGAATTTCACACACAGTTAAGAGTGTATTTGAAAGGTGTTTAGATTGGTATATGCATATCATCTATAAATAAATTTATTGATAGTAATTGCTGATGCTCTTCTTAAACAATACCTAAGTTAGAGATGCTGTGGTTGTTTGTTTTGTCGAAAACACTCACTTTGAATGCTCAAACATACAATTATTTTGTTCAGTACTTTCATTTAAAATTTTCATTCTTTTTGTTTTGGCATTTTGATTTTTTAGTTTGTTTTGCTTTTGCTAAAAGAAGGACAACACTGTTTTCTAATCTCTTACAAACAATTATATAGTCCTTCTGTCTCCTATTTTAAAAGACAAGTATTGTTAAAATTTACTGAAGTATTAAAAACTAAAATTTAAATAATATTTAAACATATATTTTAATAGATAATACATGTTATTTTTCCATAATCAAAAAGAAAAATTAATTTCTTTCTTACAATCTAAATAATAAGCAATGAGACTACTTGTTTAAAATTTGTATGATCTACTCTATTAATTCAATTATTTATTGTATTCTAATTATTCATTTGATAGATTATTTCTTGTAAGTTTTATGCTTGTGGATTTATAGACAGTAATTTATGAAATATAAATCATTAATTTTTATTTTTGCAACATGGACATTTCTGAATGATAATGATTTCAAAATATTGGCCAAAATATCTTAGTTGTAAAATTGTTTAATGAAATAACAAAAAGAAAATATATTTATCACACAACTTTTTACTCATGGGATCTATTTTAGGACCAAGCTACTTAATTTTGCTTGTAATACAAGATTTATTGTACCTTGTTTTTCAAATTGTCATTATTTATGTGACTTGGTATCCTGTAGAGGGAGCTCATGTGTTCTAGCCACAATAACTCATTTTCACAAATTTTGTAAGCCTTCCCTGACTAATCCTTAGGACAGCATTCACTGTGTCTCCCTTTTCTCCAATCAGGCTTTATCCTTTCTTATGGTAGCCACTATATTAATGAGAGTATATCAGGCAGGAAAGAGCTAGAAAATTATGTATATTTAAAGTGACATGTTCTGCTACAGCATTCTATAACATTACACATGCTTGTATTTTATCAGGGCAAGGATATATAATTTTACTTAATTCAACCTCCAAAGTTTTCATTAAGTATTTAAATTATTTTTGTCTTTTCTATATTATCTTCAGGGTGTCTGTTTTCTTATCTGTCTCTTCTTACAATGACAAAATGCCTGTTAGAGTTTCTGTCAATACATTAAAAAAAAAAAAAAAAAAAAACAGCAAAGCCCCCTGTTCATAGAAGGTATCATTCTGGGTGCATTGAGGATCTGTCTTACTGCTGGTTTTGCTCCTGAAGCTGCTCAGCAACCTTCCCTTAAGCACCCTACTAGCCATAATTCTCATAACTCTCCATTCTTTGGTAATGAAAATTGAGCGAGAACAACCTACATATTTGGTTTGAGCCAAAATGTGAAATTTCTACTCATTAAATATTGAAATATTTATGAAAATGAGCATGATACTGCCAAGTGTGGCATTTTTGCAAACCGAGTATTTAAAGTGAAGGGAATTGAGAAGACATCAGAAGTAGAATCTTACCACTTAAATCACTTATCCCCGAGAGACATTCACTTGACCAGTGTCCCATCTATAAACCCTGAGGAAGGAACTGCAGACACTGAAACGCCAAGAAGAATCTTAATAAACACACCTTCCACCTTGCTCCCAGTGACCCATTTTATCATTCCCTTTATCTCCATCATACTTCTCTACAAAAGCCCCCTTCCTATCAAACCTGAATAAAGAAAGCGCCCTTTTTCGATTAGTCTGGGTTGCCACTAATGTAGACTACTATGTCATATAAATCTTTGACTGAATAAATTGCTACCTGTCTCTGTGGCAAGGGTGATAGACAAAAATCTTGGAACAGATAAGGAACAGATGTTTTCTCTCTTAACTTACCAAACAGTTGCTGATTGAAACTCCTACAACTCTGTGCCCCTGCAATTTTGGCTTTAGCAGCTAGTGATACATAATTCCTAAGCTCATAAACACAGATCTGTGTAAGGTGAGCATTCCAGTCTTAAAGCTGTCTATGTTCTTAAGTCAGGCCTTGCTTCCAGCTGACAGATGCCATGTGGTGCTATTTGCTGAGTATTAAAGATACTACATTGATAATAAGATTAAGATAACTGCTTGATTTTGTGAAAACTGCAATTTTCAGGATGTCATTAGGATCTCTGATCAAAATCTGAGTTTTGCTCAAAAAGTAGAGATAATGGCTAGTGGCTAATCCAGGAACATTATCTGCTAATGCTACTACTAGTACTGAAATACTCATAAAGGGAAGGAACAAGAATTGACTTTCATGGGCAAGCCCTCTCAGAAAGATTTTGTTTATTCTACTCATTTTGATTGATAAAGGGTCTAGCCAGCTAAAATGCAAGCTTCTATATTCCTTGCAAGGCACTACTTATTTATTTAATAATTGTTCTTTGACTACTATTGTTGCCGTCAGAGTGTACATACACTACTTAACAATTCCTCACACTTCAAACCCTTATGATGTTGATGATGATGATGATGATGATGATGATGATGATGATGATGATAATTGTATGGCCATCTACCAAGATTTCACTGAGAAGTTGGAGAACACAAATAAAATAGAATATGGAAATTGTTAAGAACAACGGAAACATAAAATTGAATATATCTCTTGAAATTCATTGGTTATTCAACAAATTTTATAGCTCTTTTCTTTCTTTAGATTTTGGATTACTCTAACCTCTTACTTGAATGGGAGTTCCTTACCATCTTGGGTCATACTGGAGCTTAGCTCTTCGACTCCACTTTTACAGAAGCGTGAGGAAATACAAATAAATGACAGCTATACAGAACAGATTTCTTCATTATAATCATCATTATCTCCCTAGGATAAGGGGCAATTTTCCCCAAAGAAAGACTAGTTTAGATATTAAAATAAAGATCTGTGAGGTTGTTTATAATTTTTATTTTATTAAAATAATTTGATTTTCGTATCACCTAAAACCATTTTTGCTGATTCCCTCACATTCAGTTTTTCAAAAAGATTTTATTTTTCCTTCTCAACTTTACCTCAAACTAGGAAAACTTTGGAATTACATTTTCTCTAATTTCAGCTATATATTATCCGATATTGGGGCCAAGTCTCAGAAGACTCTCTGTAACAAGTGTCTTATAAAATGCCGTCAGAATTAGTCTCTTGAGTAAAACAAAGCATTATACTTTTTACCTGCAACCATTCTACAATGACGCTCAAAACCATTGAATATTTACTGAATTTGGCCCAGCTTAAGAAGCAGAAAATCATCTTAAATAGAAAGATTTATTTCTGATGTTTTATTAAAAAATATAACAGGACACACAGAATTAAGCAAAGACAACAGGCAATATGCTGAGAATGAAGCTGTGGTCCATAAATATAAGCCTGTCCATGAAATTCATACACTTGAAATATTAATAAAACTGTTTTTGTTGTCTTCTGATCCGTTCTACTCCGTCATTTATTTCAATAGAACATAAACTATTCTATGTTCGCTGCCCCAGGGAAAAATCATGTTGGCCTAGAGCAGTCTTTTCTAACTTTTAAATTTCACATGATTAGCCCTTGAGGAAAGTAGAAAGAACTCAGGGCAGAAAAAAAAAATAGACTTATAGAGAAAGACATGAAAACACACAGTCCAATACCCTTTAGAATGGGGGAAATGAGCTCCTGTATCAAAAGTATAAGATGAGTCTAGTGGTAGGTAGATAGGAGTTGTCTGTGAAAGTCTCAGTTTCCCATTGTAATCCAGGCTGAATTCAGCCAACAGTGCCACTGGGAAATTGAGTCCTGACACAGAAGGAAAGTGACACTCACTTTCTTTGATTCTTGTGGCCCTGATGAATGTTGTGTGGCCAGTTCCTTGGAATTGGGTTGTCCCCTCATGAAGAGAGGAAGGAGGATCAAGAACACAGTGAGAGTAGCCAGGGGGAATCTTAATGGTTTAGAGCCCTGCCCACATTTGGGCTTGCAGCCTGTGATCCTAAGTTTGGCTCTTGGTGTGGCTTGTACCCTAAATCCATTGCCTCTGGCTTTGGTAGGAGGCCTCCCTCAAATGGTGTGAACAAGACTGGCATTCTTTACTCCGCATGACAAGAGCTCAGGAAGTCCTATCAATTTCCCACCACAATGATGTCAAGGCTCTTCGATTTTGGTTTCTCTTCAGTTATCTTCATCTCTTTAGCTCTAGTAGTGGCATTATTTTCAAGGATCACTAGAGGGCTGCCATAGACCTTGGCAGCACGTTTACTGCATTGCTTCACAAGAAAAACTTCTTTTTTGAAAATCTTATTAGGGAAAACAAATGTAAAATATAAAGAATGTTAGCTTTCTGTTTTTTTGTTTAGTGGAATATTCTTATATGTAGCTGAAATGCATGCTCAACAGTCAACTTTTTTTTTTCTATAAAGAGAGACATTTTGTATATTTGTTGTGATTGTCAGTCGATTGTATTCACAAAAGAGATACAGGAAATGATCAGGAAAACACATTTAAGTAGACACATCACAGGCCCCAGAGACAACTAGCAAAGTACATCATAAGGGGCACATGGGAAAGACAGCAGTGCTATCTAGAGTCAGAAGAAAAGTACATAGGTCATGAATTCACTGGTGATGACAAGGAAAGGAGAGTAAACAGGTTGACACCAGTTAAATAGAAGAAATGTAATTCAGGCGATTTTGAAGATGATCTAGTTCCTGCAGCCTTGCTCTGGCACGCATAACGGTGAGCACTATTAGTGCCTGCTGTGCACAGGCTAGGTGGAAGGCTGTGCTTCTGGACTGTTTCATTTGAAAGTGAAAGTCATGTTCTAACTGATGTCTTTGCTATTCCTTAGAACTGATTTGCTCAGAAAGAGATAGTCACTCGATTTTTAGAAAAATGACTTTTAAAAATCTCAAATATTATTATACAAGTGTATAGAAAATGTAACAATATACAATCATGGTATACTAATTATGTTTAGATATATATGTTATACATATGCATACATATATACATATATAAATATACACACATATGAGTACACACACATATGTGGCAAACTCTATCATCAGTAGAGATACTAGAACAAAAGTTAGGGAAAAAGGAAAGAATGTGGACTCAGCACACAACAGAGAAAACAGAAAAAACAAAAACCTACCAGGTTTCAGTGAGAACACAGGATCATTTTTGTGATATTCTTGCAATACTCATAAAAATAAATTCAGAATTGATATCCTGACAAAACATCATATAAACCCAAATTAAGTAATATTCTACTAAATAATTATCCTTTAATCATCAGGATTATGAGGAATTATCCTCAAATGAATAAAACAAAAGATACCAAAAATAGAAGGTATATGTAATCTGAAATTAGCACATTTCATCACTGGGACTTTGGATGTAAATGGATTTGATTTGGAGTTAAAGACATTAAAATTTTAATCAAAAATTCCAGATCTTTATAATGTTTATCTTATATGTAGCATAATGCTCTTCTATGTTCAGATAATGTAGTAAATTCACACGCCTCATGTCTGAAAGTTACTCTAACAATTATCATGAAGATATCATGTCTGCAATCAATTCTTCAAATGTTCAGAAAAAAGTGTTTTTATATAATTTTGAAACTGTTCTCCTCTATTTAAATAATTGGTAAATAAAAACAGAACAGTAGCAACAGTAAACCCAGGGAAGTAATAGCAAATCATGTAACCAAAGGCCTTCTGGACTATGACAGTGTTTTCAAGTTAGAGAGAAATGCGAAATTATGTAATATGTGCAAGCTTACCGCAGGGGTCGTGAAAGGAGAACACTTAAGAAAGTGGCGAGGGTGGCTTTGCGTATTTCTTGGTATAAGCACATTTATTTCAGAGTCAATGAGTATTCCAGGCTAAGCAGGGTTTTATATCTCTCTTAGTTACAATCAGAAATTTCCATGAAAAATATTGTAACCTGTGTGAATAAAGGGGAATAACTACGGAGATCTTCTGGCTATTTATTTAAATGATATTTCTATAATTTGTTGAATAAATATTCTCTGTAATGCAGATGCTCCAGGCAAGGGAACTGGCGGCATGGGGAGGAAAATGGAAATTTTTTACCACGCATTCTCAAATTGGTTCCTGTATACATATACTGTCTGTTTAAATTAATAAATGATGATTTTGTAAAAAAATATTTTTCATTTACCTTTTTTTATAAGAAGTCTCTCGCTATATTGTCAGGGCTGGTCCTGAAACTCACTTTGTGGCCCACCCTGGCCTAGAACTCACTGAAATCCACCTGCCTCAGGCTCCTGAGTCCTAAGATCACAGATGTGCACTACCATACCCAGCTTAGGTGGTGCTGCAGCCTTGAATTCTAGGACTCAGGCGTGCTAGGCATTAATTACCGATTTGAAATAAAAGATCACTTTCCTTCTTTGTTGTTAGTAAACAAAACGAATTTCTAAGTATAGGATGAATGATGATAAAGGAAGCAAACATTCACCTCTCTCTCTCTCTCTCTCTCTCTCTCTCTCTCTCTCTCTCTCTCTCTCTCTCTCTCTCAGACAGATTCAGTTTATTGGGATCATGGATAAATTCCTGGCAGCTTTTCTTCAATCCATTTACATAAACCTTAGGAGCAGTAGCTATACTCTAAAATCTGATGCTTCTCTGCTTTTAAGTTTTAATTCTGGGTGTTGAGAGCATTTTTTTACTTTAGGGAGTAACTAGGAATTTCACGGAATTGGTATTTAACTATGCAGCCAAAGCTTTTACAGAGATGGTTTTATACCTTATAATCAAATCGTGCAAATATTTAGGTTGAAGACTGAATGGAATTTGCCCTGAGTTTTAGGATTTGAAATAATAAAGATCCTTAATAATTAAAAAATGTAGAATAAAACTGTCAAAATACACACAGATTTAATAGGATAGTTAAAACTATCCAATACAAACCTAAATTGCATTTAAATCCTATTCCAAATGCATTCTAAATATTACTTAAAGCTTTTAAAACCTTCAAGCAACAAAGGACTCTATACTCATAAGTACTAAATATATGTATATCTGTATTTATTCATTTATTTATTTATACTGATATGAATACAGCTTAATCAGTTGGCAGCCTATTTTTTTTTTTTTTTTTTTTTTGGTACATACTGGTTCTCTTCACGTACGATAAGCATAACACTAAAGTTAGTATTATTCTTAAAAGAGGATCTAAGAGGATCCAGTCACATCAGTTAGTATCTGTTTTAATTAGAAGAAAATTAATAACAGAGAAACTTTATTCATAGAATGTAGTGAAGATAAAATAAATCTAACATCTTGCAACTATGATTTCAAAATTGTACACTTTTAAGAACACATGTTGATATGAAAATAAAGCAGATGGAAAAATTACAAACTGAAAAATATTTTCTGGGAAAATTTGTTTGAGCATTTAATAAAAATATTTTCCTTCAAAATTTTAGCATGTACATGTGTATAACTCAAGTCAGTTATTTTTTCACTTATTTTTTTCTTCTTCATTGTGGTGAGCTACATGTATGCAGATATGCCAATTTTATTATATAATGCTCTGGTGTATTGATCGGTTTGTAAATTACTAAAATTATTCTTCCCACTAATTTTCTTCAGTTAAAAATGTGAGGAGTAAGGTTACCATCATCAACCTTTTGATATATAATTCTGGGATATCAATTATATTCTCATTGTTGTCAAATAAAGTCTCAATAATTTTTTTCATCTGAAATTTTATAGAAGCCTACTCACGTTGTCTCACTTGCCTCAAGTCTATTTTCTATTTCCATAAATCTGGCTGCTTTGGGTCCCCGTTGCAAGCATAGTAATTCAATGCTTACCTTCGACACTGGTTCAATTCACTTAACAGCATGTTATCAAAACTTATTAAGGAGATAGCATGCTGCAGGATTCTTCTTACTGTTTTTAGGCCAAAAATATTCCGTGTACGTGAAACCTCATTTTCCTTTCCTATTCATCTGCCAATGAACATTGGTGTTGCTTCTCTTTTTAGTTGTGCTTCTATAATATGGATATAAAATATCTCCTTGATGGCCTACTTTATAGTCATTGGGATATATTCACCTCCTGCTCTGGGCCACTCTGCCCTCCTCTGATGTCCCTGCCTTCAAATCAAACACTCACAGACTATCATTCCTAATAAATAAGTCAAATTCAATCTTTCTTCTTTTAAATTCTTGATTTTAAGTGCTGCAACTCAGTGACAAAAACTTGACCAACATAACATTCAAAGTAATTACTGATGTAGTTGATTTATCTATCACCTAGCAAATTTATACATTCTTTTCTATTTGTTACTTTTGTTCTTCGTTCCTATTTTTATCTTTTACTATTTTTCTACCACTTGTGATTGTCATTAGATATTCTAAATAATTCCCTTTCTTTCCTTTCTAACATGTTAGTCATGAAAATATTTGCAGCTTCCATAGCATCTGTACTAGTGTTTGTGATAAATGCATACAGCTAATTCAAACCAACTTTTAAATAATCCCATACTGTTTCAAAGTTGGTGTGAATAGTTTATCATGACAGAATAATTCCAATTTGGCTTCCCAAACACAGAAACTTTGATGTTTTTTATTTTATTATATCTGCACACATAATCATACACTAATACAGTGTAAATATGTGCAGTTAAAATGTCTGCTATTATTTCGAATAAGCAGTTATTCAGCAGGTCAATAACAATAACAAAAATAATGCCAAAAATAGACTTTACTAGAGTAAGACAATATTCCTTTCATACATAAACCCAAAATGTTGACTTTATATTATTTTTCTTTTCTGCAAGAACTAGAGTTCTGGATATAAATTCTTTCAATTTTTGTCTGAGATAGTCATTATCTGCACTTCAATTTTCAGGCATAATTTCTCAGGCAGCAGACTTTAACTCGTCATATTTTTCCTCTCAATCCATTGAATATTTTGTTCTCTTACGGAATGGGTGGTTTCTGAAAATTCAGATGTAACCTTTAACTTTGATCCTCTATACATGATGGTTTTTACTGTTGTTGTATGTTGATATTTTCCACTTCTTTGAAGCTTTTTGGAGAGATTTTGCCCCAATACTTTATTTTTCCTTTTTACTAGTAGACACACAGACAGACAGACAGGCAGACAGACAGACAGACAGATATGTGACACACAATGGTTACACTGCACTTGACTATTTTGCACACATATGTATCACATCAACACCACAACTCCTCTCCCTCCCCCTTTGGCCCTTCCTCACCCTGCCTTCTTTCCCCTACTACCCCAGAGCATCCATTTGGTTCTACAAACTACCTGGATTCTGGGTGTATCATATTAGAGAAGGCATGCGATATATTGCTTATTTCTTTATAAATTTTTAAGTATCTTGTTGGCTTGAATTTGGATTAATTCAATAAATATTTTGGATTTTGAATTTTTTATATATTCTTTGAAACCTTGTAAGTTTTCTGAATTTTTGGTTTAGTGTCTCATAACAATTTTAGGATGTTTTTAATCACTGTCATATCAATCATTTTTCCTACTTATTTCTATTTTTCATCTCCTTCTGAAATTTTCTTTCTGAATATGTGCCAGTTTTGTAGTTGTGTCGTTGTTTAGATTTTCCAGTTTAACTTTTCAGTCCTTGCTCTTAGTTTTTGGGGTTTCTATTGGGTTATTTTCAATATCAGAGTCATTTACTTCTCTCTCACATCCACTCTGTTATGCTTATGCAAGGCACTGATCCACATTGCCTACCCAGGGACCTTGACCTCTTTCGTTACCTTTCAGCCCATTAGACTTTTCTTCTCCCTACTTAGAGTGCTCGTCTTCTCTTCATATGGTCTCCCATTGGATCCTAATGCTAGTTTTAAGTTCCCAGTTCCAACTGTCCTGTTACATAAAAGTAGTATTCTCATGCTTGCCTTGTCTGTTCCAATTGTGTATTTTACCTTTTGTTACAACATGATAATTATTCTCTCATACTGGAATATACAAATTTGTGAGGTGGAATTACTATACATAGGCTTTTAGCAATGTTGTATTAAAATGTAGGAGGTGGGTAGGGTGGGGAGGGAGAGTGGGTGGGGGAGGGACAAAAGGAGAGTGGGAAAGTACTGGTCACCTTGACAAGATACATAGGTGCACAAAATGCTAAACTTCATTGTAAACCTTAAATTTTGTGCTTACACATATCAAAAAAATGGGGAAAATTAAAAAAATATATTTTTTTAAATGCAGGGGTTCAATTGTAGCCTATATTACATTTTTAGTGAGACTGAGATTCTTGGACTATAAAATTCAAGTGTTTCTCAGTGTCTCTCTTATCCCTGATTGTTAAAACAAGATAGTCAGAGAAGGCTGGTGTTGGGTATTTTCATATCCTGAGGTTGACTAAACTATAGGAAAAAAATTAATAAATAAAAACTATCATAGTTCTTTGGTGCAATTCAAAACAGTTATTATTTCTTACTGCTACAAACATCAATGTGTTTTTTTCTTACATTCAATGTGAAAATTCAGTCAAGATCCAAGAGATAAAAACTGACAAATGTGTGAATTTTGTTATGACACTGTTATTCTCTATATACTCCGAGTTATGTGGACAATAGTTTACTCTCTCATCAATTTTTTTATGACATACTTAATAAGTAATAGAGAATTCCTTTTTTTCTCAGTTCTGATTTTAACTTTTGGAATACAGTGGAGACCTCTTATCTCCTTTCATGCTAGATCATAAGCCAAATATTGTTAAGGATAAGTTATTTGCCGACAAACACTAATATGTGATTTTATATAGACACTTGTTGTAGATTGTATTTAGCACATTAAACTATTTCTTCATATTTTATTTTTAATTTGGTATGTTCCTATCTTAGACATATATCCACAGCCAAAATTATAAAAAGGATTAATATATTGTGTTGCAAGTATGTTTACATTTGTATTATTTCTATTCTGCAGTGTGAAATAAATTTCTTTTATTGACAAATGATTGGCCACTTTTCCCAACAGCAATCTTTATCAACTGTATATTGTCATGTCTACTCTAAGCTATTGTCTTTTCAATTATCAAGCCACTTTGCTATTTTGATATATTTCCAGACTGTATAGTCAGACCTAGTGATGTTTCTATCAAAATTCGAAAAATTACTGAAATTTTATATAATATTTTAATATATTTCTAGTTTCAACATACCAGATTGGCAGAAATTTTATTGTTCCATGGGTGTTATTTTCTAATAATTAAGGCATTTTTGAAAATATTTGGTTTAAGTTTATGGCAAAAGTGTTAGCAAGCCTGTCACTCTGTACCTCTGTATCCATGTATGATTTTAGAAGTTTAACTTTTTCATCTCTAAGTGTCCAGTGCTTTAAAATTTTATTTTGCACATATTTATGTGTTCTGGTATAATTGTGAAAGGAGTGGTGTTTCTGTTACTGTTACAGTCCCAATAGAATATTGCTGCAATAAAAAAATCATGTTTTTACATTTTTCACTTTTTGTTATGTTTTATTTTTTATCTGTAATTTCTTCAACTGATATAGTTGAATTTCACGTATATAAACTCCATATTTGTTATTATATATACATCATAAAGTAAACATGTGCAGCAAAGTGAATTAAATCTGATGTGAGTAGATATTTTCTTCTTTACACCTCACATATCTGTAAATGTTATTCTACATGGTAATTATTAAAGAACAGCATTTTTGTGAAAAAATATGGCATCACTATTTTATATAGTTCTATCAGAACTTTGATGTATATTTTTTGCAATATTGAGCCATATTCTATACCTGGAATTTTGAAACATGCGTAGTAATTCAATGATGATGTTACTTTGGTTCTCCTCTTTAGCTGTTACACCCATCTCTGTAACAAATTACAATGTTCCAATTTCATCGGCAGCAATAATTCTCATTTCATTTTTCCCCATTTTATTGATATGTATATGTGCAAAATCTAAGGTTTACATTGGAGTTGAACATTTTGTGTACATATGTATCTTGTCAAGGTGACAAGGGCTTTCCCACTCTCCTTCTGTCCCTTCCCCTACCCCCCCCTTACTCACTCCTCCCCCACCCACTCCCACTATTCTATGTGTTGGCAGAATTTCCAGAGAAAAAAAATGTAAAATTTAAGTTTAAAAAGTTCTGCTCATGCATAACTGATAGTAAATATAATTAGTAAAATTGTCTCTAAACTGACTTTAATTTGATTGGAACACTAGAAAATTCAATGGGATTCACGTTTTTCAGAGGCCATGATGTTAAGCTTAAAAAAGCAAGGCAAACGGTGTTACATCTGTGGTTTTTCTAGAAAATTATGGTATAGGAAATGGAAAAAAAAAAAAATGAAGAAAGTCAAATCCAGCCATGTTGCGCATTGGTCATCTTGAGACTGCTTTCTTAGTTGCATTACAACAGAAGAAAAGAATTGACTTGGTCATATGTTTAAACTCTTAATTTTTTAAAAAAATGATATTACACGCATTTGCTTGCAATTATAAGTTTATATTGATATTTTCAGAATTTCATCTGCTGTCTGTTTGCAGGAATAAAATCAATACACTCATAATCTTGCAGAATCCCCATACTGGCAAGGAATTCCAAGAGGAAATAATTAGAAATTCTGTACTTACCAAGTTACGAGCCTACATGGAATAAAACATCCCTGTGGGAACCACACACATTAGCACAGTGGCTGAAATTTTGCAGCCACAGAGATGCCCATCATTTGCCCATTAATTTCTCTGGTTTTCATTCCGCAGAAGTCTGGCAAATGTTGGCAGTGGACAATACATTACAGAAAATTAATTGGGCAGTGACTCCAATTATCACTGCTTTTCCAGATATGGTTTATTTTCATGGATGAAGAAAATAATGAAATAGTTAAGAAGCATTTGGAAATATAATAGTTATGTGTCTGTAAATTTGCTGCAGAGTAGCAGAATACATTGATTCAGTCAAAAAATTGAACATCTCGTGGCACAAAACATGGTGACGAGTGATTGAAGAGTAGGTTCAGAGGGAGAATAAAAATAATCCAGTAATTAGGAGGCAAAAACTATTTTTAGATCTCCTTAGGGGATCATTTGTCTCTGCTTAAATTCCGTTTTCCTGTCCTGTCCTTTACCAATTTTTAATGTCTAAAATACTGTTAATGTTATCCGTGCTTTTTGATAAAGACGCCTTGTAACCCTCAGATATGTGTCAAACTTCTCCATCACTAAGACTGTGGCAGGTAAAGTTTAGTTTGCATTGAGCAATGATTATTGAATTGTGAACGTTTATGGTGTCTGAAATTTTCTCAAGAGAAATCAGATCAAAAGCTCAAATAATTATTTAAGTACATGTCAGTTTCAGCAAGTAAGTATATTCTTTCAAAAGAATAGTAGTAGTAGTAGTAGTAGTAGTAGTAGTAGTAGTAGTAGTAGTTTAGTAGTTTTCCAACTACTAAAAAGATCAGCAAAGGGAACCGGGTGAACTGCAATATTAGCAGACATCATGAATTAAATATTTTCTGGGCAAAGTGGTCATTAATACAACTTATTCAATGGTACTGCTTTATCTAATGTTAATCATATACACAATGCAAACTTCACCATGGCAAAGTAAGGTTTTCTGGCCTGTTCATCTATGTTTTCATTTACCTCTTTCCAATCACTGTATGTGCTCTCAAAGACACACCAACAGTTGTGAGTGTGAGTCACATAAAATCATGACATTACAAACTGATATTCAAACTTGCTTAACTAAAAAAATCAAATAAACATTGTGTTTTGCAAAATGACACAAATCATTGAACTACAAGTGGTGCTGCTTCAATAATAGTTCTGTGAATGTGTTTGTGACTCTGTGTGTGTGTGTGTGTGTGTGTGTGTGTGTGTGTGTGTGTGTAGGTGGGTGGGTGCTTAAAGGGACACATTTACTGGTAAGAAATAGTAGCAATATGTGCTAGCAGAAAAGATTTTCATTTTTCTAATTACAAACGTATGCTAAATGTTTAAAGAAAGATGTTAAATGTTTAATTTAAATTTACAAAAGAAAAGAATGTGTAGATGATTTTTCACAAGAATGCAATTAATGACTCACTTGAAGCTGTTGTCCACAAATCTACACTATGTCTTCTGCTAAGAGGTGTTCATCATTGAATGGGACAAACCTAGATGAAGAAGTGCAAAGTGTTGAAAGTCCAAAGACACCTCTGGAGTTGCTGCTTGGTTGTTTCTGAGACTTCCTGAAGTGGAACAAAAGAGGACAAGGAGATAAGCTGGTAACCTTATCATGCTTTATTAGATTTACTATTGTTGCTCTACAGTAATGACAAGAGTTTTTGTACAAGCTAGAAGAATGTTGTGTAACACACACAATAATGTGTAAATGGATAGTAATAATCGTGGAAGCTCAGATATTAATGGCTGAAAATATTTCTAGATAAATAACTCTACTTGGAATTTATAATTAATTGAAGAATTTGTAATTGTCAGCAATAAAATTATATTTACCGAATTTACAATTTAAATATTTATCTGTTTTTCCGTCTTTGTATGGTTTATAAATTACCGATAGTTTTTTCTCTATCGTTGTATTTGGTGTTGGATGTATTTTAATTTGATCTATATACTTACTGTATAGTTTCACAAAAATTCTAAGAGAAAAAGAAAATGTATCTTTAAGAGATTCACTGTTCGGAGCTATACCATCAGAGGACACACGTGCAAGGTTACTTAATTTTTATAGAAATAACATTCTGTGAGCATGTGGTAGTGTGCGAAAGTAGTTCATTGAGGAGGCAACATATTCAGGCAATTTAGCAATGTTTTAATGCCATCTATATTAAATTGTTATGCATATTACATTTGTATTAGACATGGTAAATCATTCTTCTTCTTCTTCTTTTTCTTTCCCTCATAAGAAGTGTTAAGACTATGGGAGTAAAAGTTTCCCAGGTCCAGAAAACAGTCATGGAATTTCAATCACTATGTCTCAACCACCAACAAATTGCCTTCACTAAAGGGTGAATGCCACTTGCTCATTTCTGGCGGACAATCCAAATTGCAGCATCACAGGGATCCATCTATTTGGAAACCAGGTAAAATTGATGACAGTGAGCTAAGAAATTCTTTATACATCTCTGTTATTGTTCTGAAGTTTTAATTTTATATTTTTCTTTCATTTAGTCAAGTATTTTTTCTGTGGACATCTATTTTGTTTGCGCTAAGCTGAGTTTATATCATTTATCAGAAAAGATTTCAATCTATTATCAATGATTTGACTGCCATATGAAGTTGAAATACTGTTCAGCTGTAAATAGCAGAGATTTAACTAGACTGACTCAAATGTACAAGGATTAATCCATTATCTCTTGTCATACTAGAGATAGGCATTTGGTGCTATTTTGTTAGTTCGACAGTCACCATTTTATAAGGGAATCACACCCTTTTGATCTCTCTGTTTCGCATCACTGGAGTCTGATTTGGATTCCTCCTCACATAAAGATGACTGCTGAAGTATCATGAACAATTTCCGTGTTGCTTGAACAAAAAGGAATAGAAAGAGAAAGAAATAACCAGAATTCTTCAGAAAAGTCATTTTTCCATGGAATACTCACAGTGTCCAGAACCTGTCATGTAGCCATTCTGAGTTTCAAATAAATTTTCACAAGAGGTCTTTATCTTAGCCAAAGTTGTATATTTGTCTAGCAATGACAAAAATTCTCTAAGTAGAAGTAATATATATGGAAAATAGCATTTTTTCTGCCTTGTTTCCCCATGATATTTTTTCCAATGTGTTGTACATCTTTTGAGAATTGCTAAAATGCTGATATTTTAAAAATCTTTTTGCCTGTAATTCCGAAATTTTTTTTCTCATGAAATCACATTCACCCTTTGATTTCTGCACAAAAGCATGTGTGAAAATCCAAAGGAGGTCATACAAAATATGTTTTCTTGCTTTGAACAAGTTCTATGACAAAGGACATTCTCACATAAAGTTGCTTTGGAAATCAGAGATTATTATTTTGCAGAAAAATTGAATCAATCAGTACCAATCATTTGTACACAGTTTTAATTTTGCTTCAGTTATTTATTATATTTTTAAGGAGTAAGAGGAGATAGTTCAGTACATATACACAATGTGTGATGGCCAAGTAAAGGTTGTTGACATTTCTGTCTATCATTTTTCATGTTATGGGCCCTTAGACTTCTCTCTTCTAGGAGGCATCTGGGCCCAGTGGGAGGATGAAGCAGGATGATCTCAAATTTGTGCTTACTCTGGGAAATTTACATTTAACAAGGCCCTCTCACAATAAAAAATGAAAAGGTCTGGGGATGTAGCTCATTGTAAAGGCAGTAAGTTGAAACCCTCTGTACCATAAACAAACGGACACATGGACACACAGACACATACACAAACATATCACATAAGTTTTAAATTATGGTTTTTCTACTGTGCCAAAAATTAAGATTTAATCACTGCATCTTCCTCTACTGGCATATGTTTGACTCATATTTATCTCTGATTCCTCTTCGCTCCCCCTCCCCCTAGTACTCAGTACGTTGCTCTCTCCTTATTTACAAGTGAACCTACTTAGTTGTTATATACAAGAGCATATGTGATTTGCTGCTCTCAGGCTTCATATATTTTACTTCACACAATGTCCTTCTGCTCTTTTTTTTCTGTGCATGACAAAACTTTAATTTTATGTTTAAGTATCCCTTTCTGTATATACACCAACTTTTTTACCATTCATCTAGAAGGATGACAACAATGAATTCAATGCTTTGCCGTTAACATCTATGCTGCAGTGAATACAGCATTTCAGATAAGCTTTTCAAATGCTGATTTTGTTTCATATATATATATTTTTCTCCCCCCACAGGTAGGGTAACACCATAGTATGCAAGATCTTTTTTAAAAAATCTTTTTGGAGAAACTCTATGCTACTCTCGATAATGACCATATAATTTACATCCCATCAACAATTTCTTTTTTATCCACAAACTCCCCACTATTTGTCAGGTTTTGCTTTCTTGCTGATAACCACAGTTACTGGAGTAAAAAGATATCTCCTTTAGTAGTGAATTTCCCTTTCACTGATGATATGTGTTATTATTAATTTTTTCTTATATTTTGTGAAAACTGTTGTACCACCTTATGAGAGATGTCTATTCAGATAGCTTATCCATCTATAGAAATTGCAGTGCATTACATTTTCCATCACACTGCCATCTCTATCCACTGGCATACCCATTATAGTCTGTAAATAAACTTCTTTGCCTTTGCTGTTCTTTCTTTGGCTTTAAGACCTTGGTTATTTTTTCTTTATCTAAGTTTTCAGTTTGTCTCTTAAGTGTGGTTGCATGACTTGCTTTTCTCAAAGCTTGTGAGCTTTCTTGACAAACTCAGAGAAGGGGGACAAAAAGCTAATCTTCTATTCTACTATGCAGATACATTATTTAAAAATTATATTTTTCCCATTTCATAAGATAAAAATTAGCAAATTCTACCATTTCTATCATATGCCTTTACAGTGTGATATTAGCTATATTCTAAGTGACAGAGTTGTAAGGTGGTGTCAGATGTAGTAAGACATGGCAGTAAAATCTAATGCAAGGTAAACACAACAAGCTTCGTTTACTATGAAATTGTATACATGGTGTATGAGTGTAGGCATATGTGTAAACACGTGTTTATTATGTAAACTGATTTTAAACAAAAATTAACAAATTCAGAAATTGATGTAAATAGATAGATGGACAGAGGCACAAACATGCACACATTCTTACATGTTCCATTTATTGATGCAGTTTATACTTCAGAAGTAAAGATTTTTGGATATTCAAATTTCAGCTGAGTCAAATGAACATGCAGTGATGACTACGAAACAAAAAAGGACTAATGGTAACAATCTGAATATTCTATTTATCTATTTGAATATTACTTTATATATCAGATTAAAAAGTGTTCAAAAGTAAATTCTTTGTATTAACAAGTAAATTAAACTCAAACTACAGGGGCAGTGCTGTGGAAAAACCTAATGCACTGTTCATTTTAAAAGTTTCAATGCAGAAAGCATGTCTTGATCTATAAGCATTCCATGTTTCGACATAATGAAATGTTAGTTTCATGGTAATTGGCTTGTCCATATAGTGTGTCTCTCTATTTTCAAAGAAAAATTAAATTTATTTTAACTTATTCATGATAAAAAAATACGATCTGCTTTAGAGTAGAAACACTCGAGTTCTATTTTACATAGAATGATTACATATAGAGTATAAGAGCTTTCTTAAACTTCTATATTGATATTTTTCCTCATAATTAGGTTTTCATATTAATAATTAAGTTGCTCAGCTAGCTTGCTATAGTTTGGATCTCGCATGTCCCCCAAAAGCCTCATGTATTTGGAACTGTGTTACTGGGAGGTAGGACATGGCTGGAAGGGGCAGAAGCTTGATATTAACACTTGGAAAAATTGGGTCAACTTGTGATTGGGAGCACCCAGGGCAGATCTTTCAGGTGTGTTGTTGACTTCTGGGCTAAAAAATGAGGGAGTGATAACTTGAAGTCATTAAAGGAAGGAAGAAACATTCTCGCTGCTTCTTCCTGAGAAAACTCCAGCCTCACCAGAGGCACCAGACATTGGCTTGGCTCCTGCTTGGCTTGGCTTCTGTCTGGAATGGCGTGTGGCCTCTGCCATGGGCTTCCACCATTCAGTTGCCCATGATGGGACTGTGTTAGATCTTTATGAAACTATGAACTAAATGAATTTTTCTTCCTTTAAATTGTGGATGTCAAGTATTTGTCACAGCTACAAGAAAGTATCTAAGGCACAGACTCGATGAATCAGGCCTGCAATCAAAAAACTTATGGAGGTTGAGACAGGTGAATGGCAAGTTTAAGCCCTGCCTAGTCAACTTAGCAACTTAGTGAAACCCAATTTTAAAACCAAAACTGAAAATAGTCTGGAATTGTGACCCAGTGTAAAAGACCTGGATCAATCCCAGTACCACAAAAAATAATAATGATAAAATGTACAATAAATAGACGATGTCTAAAAGTTTGAGAAATAAGTGAATAAAATACTTTATTTTATGTATGCAAACTGTGTGTGTTTACTTCTATGAGACATTTAGAGATTCAATTAGATTAACCAAGAACTAGTGTGAGGAGAATCTGTCCCAGTTCAATAACGTTTATCTAAGCCTATGAGCAGCCTTTGAAAATCATAGTTCAAATAGTCTATTTATTCAGTGAGGAAAACATCACTCAGCTTAGAATTGAGTTTTGAGAATAATAAAGAACCTAACATCTGAAATTTATTCACATGACTTGTAATAGTGATTAACTTTGATTATAAGAATATAGGCATTATACTTTGTAAAAATAACTATTTTCGTAGGCATGTTGTATGGGAACACAAAATCATTTCTGTAAGATATTAAAATATATTTATCTTTTCTTTTTTATTTCTCAAAAGTAGAAGCGTATTTAGCTTGTGATTTCAGAGGTTTCAGTCCATGACCAGATGGACCCAAGGTGGGAAAATGATGACAGAATTTATACCAGAGCAAAACTGTTCATATCCTGGCAGCTGGGATTCAGAGCAGGGATAGGTGGCCAGCAGCCAGGACACCCAGGGTAGAAGAGGTCAGGAAGAGGGAGGGCGGCAGAGGAAAGTGGCAAATAGTAGAAATTTGTCTTTAAATTCACATATATTTGATGATCATAACCAGATCATAAAACCAAAGTATTTTAATTACAGCCTGTAGCATCATATTGTATAATGAGAGGATCAGAATATGTTAAGCCAGTCAAAACTTCTTTGAAAATTTCCTTTTTCTACAATTTTAATTTTGAGGTATTTCCTGAAGTTTAAAATTCCCTAACTTCTCTTGAGGTTGAACCAATCTAATATAAATCAGAAACATCTTATTGGAAAATAATGGATATGGTATTTTTGTGCAAGCCCATTAGTTTCCATGGAAACACATGGCAAATACTCTTTATGCTATTTCTTTTGACAGAATGTGTTATGAATTATTTTTAAAGTTATTTTGCATGACATAGATACTACATTACTAATAGAAATATACTATTCAACTTCATAATGACAACTAATGCCTGAAAGTGTAGGACGTAATAAAATCTTTTTATACACAGTCTCTTACACTTAAAAAATATGCCTTTACATTTCTACTTTTTCCTGAACTTCAGCAAAAAAATATAGTTTTTAACAAAAAGCCTCTGCTTTGTTTTGTGGTTCGCTTTTTAAGATGAAGAACGAATTCAGTAGAGTGAGAAATCACCTCACGACTCTTGAACTTTCATAAGCTAAATGAAATTGTTTGTGGTGAACCCTCGAAAACTTTATCTGACACTCAATCGTACTTGAAGTGGAAAAATCATGGCTCAAAATTCTATAATGCGGTAAAGAAGAAATTGGGTCACATTGGCTGGGGTTAGTGAGGGCATGATTGGAGAGCTGAACACGGGCGAGGTTGGACTCTGGCGAGATCTCACTAAGCTGTTAGGTCAAAGTTGTGCTGACAGAGAACTGTACCCGAGAGGCAGGGGGAACTCAGGAATTGTACAGTGGATTTGGCCAAAGCGTTTTCCTTAGGTGAGCTAATTGAGAAGATTGCAACTAGAAGTACAAATACAGCCTAAACATATATTGATGTAAGTTAATACAGAAGAAATTGACTAATTATACAGATCTTTCATATATATAACTAATTCGGTAAGAATTTGGAAAAAGAAAGCATGTGCATATAAGTCCAGATGTATAAAATGTCATCTGTGTTTGTGTATGTAAGTTAGAATATGTTAAAATAGGCCCAAGGAAGATACCGGGGCTCATTTATCAAAAGACTCTTAACAATAAATAATTATGATGCAAAGTGGTAAAATCTGACTCACA
>PVKB01003433.1:0-200983 GCA_004027205.1 Ctenodactylus gundi | reverse complement strand
GGGACTCAGATGCGGTCGGGACGGAATGGGCGCCCAGGGTCCCCGGAAAGCCAGGAGGGACTCACCTGACTCTGCTGCTCCGGAGAAGGATCGTCTCGGTCCGAGAGGGGAGCCCAAAACCCTCCAGGTGAGGAGCTCACAAGCTGCCAGCCGGGGAGCTACACCCTCGCGGGTTTCAGCACCAAATGAAAGGTTTCGCCATCGGTGAAGAGAAAGGCAGAAACAAAAAGTCTGGGCCATCTTTATTACAGGAGCTCCTGGGCGAGGTTCACGGACCCCGAGGAAGGGGTCCGGGAAGTCGCACCCCAAGACAGGGGTATAGGGCATTTATGGGATTTTGGGAAACGTATAGGACTGCGGTGGCAGCTGATTAGGTGGCTTGGCCAGTGGTGCTGGCAGCTGATTGGGTGGCTTGGCCAGTGGTGCTGCCTCAGTTAAGTTTCCTTTTCCCAGAAGCTGTTTCTGGCAGGGGACTTGTCCCCCTGCTGGTTTTCTCTTCCCTCTCCCCTCGGGCCGTCGGTATTGTAGAGAAACTCTTGCCCGAGTGGATGTGCTCAACGAAGGTGCAAGGCAATGCTTGTAACTGCACTTCAGGGACTAGAAAAATCTGAACTAGCCTGGATTTCTGTCAGAAGGCCAAGTGTCCACCTTGTCTGCTACTAAAACTCCAGCACTAAGAATAGTGTCTGGCACATGGTAATGGCTCAATGAATATTTATGAAATCAACAAATCAATGTAAAAGAAGATAAACTTCAGAAAGATGCTCCCAAGTTCCTTCTATCCACCAGAAATTTGAATGAAAAAAAGAGAATTTTCAATGTATTTTTCACTGCCTCTGAAATCTACTATAGTATGGGCTCCACTTCTCCAAGATCTGCTGCCTACAACGCGCTTCTCATGCAGCACAGCAAGGCAGAATGCCTTTCGCATATACTCACTGATCTGCCTCACTTTATTTCAACTGAAAATTGTCTTTCTAACTGTGGAAAAAAATAATTTGCTTCCAAAATACTAGTCATCATCTTGTGGAGAAAACGTATTTTCCATTGAATCACAGCTCCATGAAAATAAGAACATTTTCTAAAATGTGACCTGGTTATAAATTGGTGTTTATGTTGTCAGATGTCAGTGTCTCTGCCAACATATTTGTCAGGAAAGCAGAATGAATGGCAGATGCTGCTGGTTGGAGGCTCCTGGAACCACAAGTCCCCCGGTCACAGTTGGAAAACCTCAATGGGGAAGGATATCGAAGCAGGAAGGCCTCCCTGAGCCGTGCGTTCAAAATGATCAATTGTGTGTGATTGTTATATGTTGAAAACACACTAATAAAAATTATTGTTGGGGCCCTGAGGGCCCGAGAGCCTCAGCATTGCTGACCTTGGCCAAGTTCCTTCAAATCACGTGTTGTTTTGACCGTTTGCAGTTCCAGGTGTTGTTCGTTTTCCATCAGGAGTAGAAACACGTGACTGTTGACTAGTGGGAAGGCAAGGAGGGTATAAAAGGGAAGATGTAAATAATAAAGGGCTTTTGCAGCGTCCCTTGCAAGAGTCCAGTTTTCTTCAATCCGCACTCCCCCTCTCGTGTTCTCGTTGACTGACTGAGCAGGCTCAGTCAAATGATAATTTGGGGGAATCCCCCAAATGTTCAGTTGTGGTTACAATAAAATTCAGAGAGGTTCTAGCACCTCAGACTGGGTGCAGAGCCGTCTGGTGAAATCAAACTGTGTGTAATTAATTGACATGAGCTATCTGGCCACAAAAGATCATGGGGAATCACACTATGATGCAGAAGATCGAGCTAAACTAGGTGCAGATTATCCAGCAATTCTTCACATAAAAAGAAAGTACTCAAGAGTTCTGTCTGCTTGATTTTGAAATTAAAAGGAAGGCAGTGGAGGGTAACATATGCCTGGCCAGCCAAGGGAAATGACAAGAAGCCTGGGGCCATCATCCCAGTTTCTCTCCCAGGAAACATATCTGAGAGAGAATCTCCCAGTTCCTATCTGCTTCTTCTCCACACGGCTCCAGGCTGTGGCTGACTACAGCTCCCGTGGAATCAGTCCCAATGCTGAGAGGCTCAATGCACAATGCTGGTAGCCAGACCCTGCGGGCTGAGTGGAGATCTGTCTTTATCTTATGAATATATCTCTGAATGGTCTTTGTTGTCTCTTAAGGTTTTTACCCAAATAGTTGTAATACAGAGATTTTCTGCAATGTCTTTCTACAGAGACATGCAGACATTCAAGCATGAATTGGTGAAAGAGATTAACCAAGGGAAATTGGCTTTTGTCTCATCTCAGGTTTAACAACTAGAGTCATTTTTGTTGAATTATGAAGAGGAACCATCTCAAACTTAGCCTTTTATTTCCAGGGAACACAATGTGTTATGGAATGATGCTTTTCTGTGACTAATCTTTTCTCATTTTTACCATCAAAGTAGGTACTACAAGACCTACGAAACCTGAGTCCAGATATGGCTCCTGTCACCTAAAGCACATCAAAGTCAGCGGAATGTAAACTCCAGGACCAGATAGGCCAGGGTAGCAAAGCCACACTAAAGGCATTTATGGAGCCCCTAAGCACCCTCTCAGGTACTTTCCTTAAATCCACACATCACTACAAAATAGTAATTTCTTCCTCATTTTTACAGATAAAGAAGTGAACTAAAAAAGATTCATAATTTACTCAATATCACCCAGCTGGGAATTGGAAGAACTGCCATTCAAGTCCAGTTATATCTTCCCCCTAAAACACATCATCCTATGCAAATCATTCTTTACAATGACGGTTACATCCTAGTCTCCTGTTAGGAAAGCTGCCCAGCTCCCTGCACCGATATAGAGAACTGATTCTCTTCTATGGGCTGCCTTGCTTTGAACAGGTATATTGGTGTTTACGGCCAAGCTGGTTTGAATGGGGTGAGGTGCTGCCCCTAAGTAGGCCTAGTGGGGCAGTTTATAGTTTGTGTAGTGACCTAAGAAGTGCCTTGGAGTAAAGGGTATTTACCAGAAAGGAAATAATGACTCACTCGAGCCAATCAAATTGTCTCTCTCTTGAACTTAAGCAGCAGTTACACTGAAGGAGAGTCAACAGAGTGTGAGGGAAGGATGAAGCACTTAAGGTCTACACAGAAAAAAGAAAAGCCACAAAGACTGAGCAAAATCAGCTGGTGAGACGAAGGAGCAGTGTTCAGAGGTCTACATAAGAGGGAAGGGGCAGGAAGGCATCTACTGCTTTGGGCTCCTGGAGTTCGGAGCTGCACAGACGTGTGTTCAACATGGCCCTGGGAATTCTGACTGAATACGTTACTACTCTTCAAGAATTCTTCTTGCTCGTTCCTTACGTGTCCCTTGCTTATGCAGAAAAAAAAAAACACAACAAAACAATTCTGGTGGGAAATAAAGTTAAGAGAATGAAAATGTGTAACAATTAAAACCTCCATTTGAGACCTAGGAAAAGGGGAAATTTATTAAAGATTATTGTTCTCATCTCCTAAAAATCTTCAGGATTTGCCTTCCAAAGAGATGAGGAATCCTCATCTGTCCTGACTTGATTCAAAGAAAGTCTGTCAGCCTTGCAGGCGGCCACAAAGGAGTGACCCAGTCATTTAATTCACACTTTTTTGAACATCAAAGAGCCCATGGCCTTCTAGGTGACCCTGGATCCAGGAAGGGGAAACAGAGTGGCTCTGAGTCCTGTGTTGATGGTATAAAGATCAAACAGGACCCAATGTGACATAATTCTTCCCTTTATCTCTTGCCTGCAAAAGTCTTCAAACTCTGCCATGCCCTAAAGCTGGGGAATTAGAGGGGAATTGAGATGTCTTTCTTCATTTGGGGGAAAGAACGAACAATGCACAAATTATAACTCATTCCAAGGAAATCCTCCTGAGGGATTTCTATTTTTCTCTGTTCTGGAGGCAACTTTTTCTTTTAAGAGGTCTTAATACTCATGTCCCACCTCACCCCGTCTTCCCTTGATTTTCCTGGGAAGAATGGACAACTTCCTCCGTTGTCTCTGGTATGTTTTGTGCTTTCTTTCATTACCGTGCCTATCCCATTGTATGGTGACTATTTACCTGACTGATGTCTGGTTGTTTTCCTAGATTGATAACCTCGGGTGCAGATCCCGCACCTCCAGTTCACCTCTCCTACTGCACCATGAATCAGCCAGTGTTTAATTTTTCATTCACTAATGTCGTCCTGTAAACTGGCAGAAGACTATTTCTTTCTTGCCCCTTGGCATGTTCTTTATTTTCCCCATTGGTTTTTGCTTTTGCTCTTTTCATTGCCAGAAGTACCTTCCAATTTTCCTTTGTCTTTTCACATCTTTATCCATTTTCTATACCAATAATTAAAATGCATCACATCCTGAGTAGGTAGTGTTGCATTTGTTGTTTCTATTGGCTTTTGCTCACAGTGGGTTGTTTCCTTAGATGGTTTGATATTTGGGAGTATTCGTTCATGTTTCTAAGTGCTCTAAAGTACTACCAATTAAGAGCCACTTTAATTGTACAGTTTGAAGTTTTCAGCACAACAAAGATAATATACATTCAAATTCAATTCCCAGGTAAGGGTTAAGTATCTTAGTATACTCATGTTACCTTGACAAAATATTTAAGAGTGGGCCATTTATAAAGTATACACATTTATTTCTTACGGTTCTGGTGGCTGGGATGTCCAAGCTCAAGGCACCAGCACATTTGGTACCTCGTGAGGCCTCATCCTCCTGAGAGGCAGCTATGTTTTCACATGGCAGAAGAGCCGAAAAGTAAAGCTAGTTAAAGGCACTGTGAAGCCCTTGTAAGGGGTCCTCAACCCCACTGTTGCATTAAACTTTTTCTTGGGACACATGAATAAACATCTATTCAGATCCAGTCCAGGTGGGGAATATGTCAATGTAATAACTGCAGCAAAGTCCAACTTGGTGAACCGGTGAGTTTGTTATGGTTACTTACAGGAGTATGGGTGAGGAGTTACTCACAGGAGCAAGAATGACTCAAAGGTGCTGAAACGCCCATAGTGACAATCTGCAGAAGCTATTTCCCTGGAGCTCAACACAGGATATGGAGGCAGACCGGCTCTGAGCAGAGTCTCTTCCTTAGCAACTGTTTACTGTTTCACCACCTCTTTAAGGTTCCATGTGTCAATGTCATTCCCTTGGCAGCACCTGAATTTTGGATGGGATATGCTCGAGCCATAGCAGTAAGCTACCTACAGAAACAAACTCAAATTTACTTCTCCCCAAAGTGCAACCTGATAAGACAGGTTTCCCCAGGACTTCATCTCCACAAGCTCATGCTTGTGCTGAGAATCCTTGCATGTGCAAATGTTGTCTCAGCTCCATCTTTTCATCTTTTGAGGGAATGAAATCTAAAGGTCTACAAAAAACATTAAAGCTTAAGACTGTAGATAAAAGATTGGCAAAAAGTAGTCAATTGGCCCCCAACCTTTTTGACACCGGAGGCTGGTTTAGTTGAAGATCATTGCCCCAAGAGCAGGGACTAGGGGTAGGAGGGTATATTCATTAGGCAATAAGGTGTCCAAGGATAGCTTTGAAATGGTGGGCAGCAGCCAGAGGGGTGCGAGAGTGGAGTTGTGCCTTCTGTCAGATCCACAGCGGCACTAGAGCCTAAAAGGAGTGCACTGACAGTAGGCGGAGCTTCTGTTGCTGCTCAGGTCCTGCTACAGCACATTTGTCTGAGGCAGCTGGGTCCTTTCAAAGGCACTATCTGGTACTGGTCCACCATCTGTGTTTGGGGACCCCTAGGGGGGCCAAATCCTGCTTACCACGAATCATATCCTCCCACACCTTTTTGTTTGCTTTGTATCTATGCATATATCCATGCTACAGAGGCAAAGTGGAGTCATTTTGACAGAAATCACAAAATATTTTAAAGTCAAAAAATATTCACTGCCTGACCCTTTAAAGAAAGATGTTTGAACCAAGGCCACAAAAAGTACCAGCAGTTCTTTCTTTGTTCTTAGCTCTTGGGAATTACTCTCAGCTTTTAGAAAACTCAGGGATGTATTTCAAAGAAATTTTGTGTCCAGCAAGTCTAGCCATATGCTTGGAAGGTTTTCCAGGACGTCTAGTCTCACTGCCTTACCACAAACAAAGTTAGTCTCTTTTAGCCTCTCAAAATCCTACTCATCTTTTGGTATCCAAAACAAAACCCCACTCTTTCAGAAAGCCTTCCACAGTGACTTCAGCTCATTGTACCAAACGTGTATCTAGGCTGCTAAGGCCCTTGTCATCTATAATTATGGTTCAGCAATTCAGTGTGTGTGTGTGTGCGTGCGCGTGTGTGTGTACTCAACTGCTCTCCAGTTGCATAGAGCAGATAATTGTCCTCCTTTGAGAAGTTTTCGTACTCTCAAAAATGAGATTTATCATTTAGATCAAGATCTTGGGGTTATAGATGTAGAAAGTTTAAACAGGCCTGGGATGCTGCAGAGCTCTTAGGCTCATGGCTTAGGAAAGAACTCTTGGCTGGGCCATGATAATGGAGAGTGTAGGAGAGAGGAGTAGTAACTATTCAGGCTTTGATCAAGATGGACCAGGGTTCAAGGCCAATTCTAGCTAGTGCCATGCAACTCTACAGCTTCGGACAATTGTTTACCCCTTCTGAGTTCAGATTACTTCATCTAGACCCTGTAGAGTATCTTATCTACCTTGGATAATTGAAAAAGTTGGAATGTCTGCCTTAAAAAGCAGTCAGTAAGCCAATATTGTGTTACTACCAGAGAGGACTTGTTTGTAAATTGTCTTGAGACCACACTTGACAATGGCTTTCACTGTTCCATGCTGGAATCTGATCTGCATTTAAATCCAAAGATAAGAAATTAGGACAAAAAATATAAAAAAATACACAAAGTAAGAAATTAGAAAGGATGCATTCCAAAACCTTACAAAAAGTAGGTTTACAAAATCTTACGTCTGAGTACAGAAATTCTGTAAGGTTTGACTATACCTGGACCAAAATGCTTAATTAACCCAATAAATAAAAAGCATTGACTGAGCTGTAAGTGAAATAACTACCAAATATTTTTGGTTGACTGCTACTGCTGTAGGGAATACTTTTTGGCTTTGGCTATGGCCTTCTTGACATCACCGCTGTGGTCTTGCCTCACCGTTCCTGGCAGACCTGGGATTTCCCAGCTAGTCTTGTTCATTAGAGGAAAACAAATCTGTTCATTTCTTTTCCCTTTCTGTAGTATCTGCTACATAGGAACTGGCCTGGGGGTAGGAACTGAAGTTAAGGGGTATGATGTTGGGTTACCACTTTTCTGTAAGCTGGCTTGAACTGCACCTTCACCTCTCATTGAACCTGGCAGAAGCCTCACGTGGAAGGGCCTAGCAATGATTGGACTGGGGACAGCAGAAAAAGCGATCTCAGATGTACTAGTGGACCCCGGCACAGCAAAGGCAAAGGGACATGGCTGGTGAGAAGGTCCCTTCAGTGATGGCACCCTGACTCCTTTGGTAGCACTGGGCACATATGTAACTTTAAGGCCTTGAGTATGGCTTGGACTGCCCCCAGTGCTCCCCTGCTTCTATCCTCCCAGGGACTCCTGGACAGTCCTTCAGGTGGAAAGCATGTTGTCGCTTGGCTGTGCTGCGCTGCAGGCAGTGTTCTAAGGAGTTCCCGCATGCCCGACTCTCCCCATGTACGCCGCTCACACCCTCTTTTTTTTTTTTTTTTTGATCCGTCACTTCTGACTTATTCAGGTGTGAATTTTCAAACACACTTGTTTGTGTTTCTCATAGTGTCAAACATAGATGTTTATTATGCATTTCTTGAATATTTTTTCTTAATTATTGTTAGTATATGCTCGTGATGTACAGTTATTACACTTATCTTGGGAAATTGGTACATATACATATCACATCTTAACCAGTATTACTTCCTCTTCCCCTCCTTGCCCTCAAATCCCCCACCCCACCTGCCACTTCTGTCTCCAAAAAGTCTACTTCCCTTTTGTGCTACCATTCGTTTATCATCTATCATTTTTCTTGATTATAAAATTATTTGTGTTTTGGGAAGTTTATGTAAAAAACCCCATGTAATATTTAACCTTGTGTGACTAGTTTAGTTTCCTTGGCATTATAGTCTCAAGATGCAAGCATTTCCCTACAAATGATTCAAATTCATCCTTTATGGCTGAGTAGTACTCCAATATGTGTATTTACCATATTTTCTTTATCTATTCATTTGTGGATGGGCTTATAGGCCACTTTTAAGAGTCACCTCTTATGAATCATGCTGCTACAAACATGGGTATTCATGTAACATTCCCTGTAACATAATGTCGCTAGCATTTTGGGGAAGATAATCAATATAGGTACAACTGGTCAAATGGAATTTCTAGGGTTAGTGTTTTGAATGATCTCCATACTGGATTCCACACAAGTTGAACTAGTTTAAATTCCCACCAGCAATGTAGGATTCTTTTTTCCTTACAACCTTGCCAGCATTTTTTGTCTTTTGAGTTTTTGATACCTGTCGTTCTTCCTGGAGTAAGATGGAGTTATTTTTACTTACATTTCTCTAATAACCAAAGATGCTCAACATTTTTTCACATACTTCTGGAAGTGCCTGCCTATTTCGATTGTCTGTTTTATATTGAGTCTTTTATTCTGAGGTCTAATATTTTTAAATTCTATATCTTCTGGAGATTAATCTCCTGTCCAAAGAGTAGCTGTCAAAAAAATTCTCATTCTGTAGGTTGTCTTTTTACTTCATTAGTTGTTTCCTATACTGTGTAGATTTTTGACTTGACATAATCCAATTTGTTGGTTCTTACTATTATTTCTTGTACAACCAGGTTCTGTTCAGAAAGTCTTTGCCTATGCCTTTGTGTTCAAGAGTTTTACCCATCTCTCTTCCAGCATGTTCTGTTTCTGCTTTAATATCTAGGACTTCGATTTGATTTTAGTATAAGATGAAAGACATCTTATATATGAATGTGGAGATATATATATCTCCAATTTTTTTCCCAGCACCGTTTCTTAAAGTGACTGTCTTTTCTCCACTATGTGTTTTAGCTTTTTGTCAAAGATTAAATGAGCAAAGATGCCTCAGAATGTTTCTGCACCCCAAATCCCATTTCACTGATTCCCATGTCTGGTTTTGTGTCCTTATCATGAAGTTTTGCTGTCTTAGTTACTTTTTTGTTGCTAGAAGAGAATACCCAACATCCACAACTTATGGGAGGAAAGGCTTATTTTATCTCACCATTTCAGAAGAACACCGTCCATTCATGGGCACCCGGTGATAGTCGAAGCACGCGAAGGCACAGTTGGCATGGGGATTTTTGTCTGGTTGGCCTGTTTATGGCAGTGGCCTAGTAAGACGGAGCATGGGGTATTTAAGTCTCATGCTGTGATGGTATTGGTTTCCATCACTTGTCCTTTTCTGTGTAGTGATTACTATTTTATAAAAATAAATTAAAATAGGGGTGCACTAAAATTTGGTGCATATTGTACTTACCAATTGTTATCATTTCCTATTGAGTCATTGCTTTTATGAGTATTTAATGGTCTTCTGTCTCTTTTAATCAATTTTGACTTGAGTCTGCTTATACCAAAAAATACGATAGCTACTCTTGCTTGTTTCTGGAGTCCAGTTGCATGCAGTATTGTTTTCTAACCTTTCATTTTCAGTCTGTTTCTTTGTGGGGGAGGTGTAACTCATGTAGAGAACATATGGCTCAGTTTTGGGTTTTGATCTATTTTGCCAGTCTCTGTTTTTTGTTTGGAGTTAAGATTGTCAAAATTGAAAGCGATTGTTTTGAGGCTTTTACTGATTCTTGTCACAATGTTGTTTTTTCAATGCTGATTTTTTATTTGTTTGTTTGTTTTACTAGATAGTTGCATACTTTTTCCAGTTCATTGTATGATTTTCCAGTTAACTGTATACTTTCCTTTGGATGCTCTTCTCTCTCTCTCTTAAGTATTTTCTGCAATGCTAGCTTAGTGATTATGAATATCTTTAGGATTTATTTTCCCCCATTTTATTAATATGTATAGATGCAATACACAATGTTTACGTTGATCTTGGGTATTTTGTGGATATACGTTTCATGGCAAAATCGCAAATCCTTCCCTTCTCCCTTTTCGACCCTGCCACCCTCTTGCCCTCCCCTCCAATTTTCATTATGCCACTTAATTAGTTGTATGAAATAATTGTGATCTTGGTTTCTCATATTAGAGAAACCATTAGACATTTCACCTTCTCCTTGTGACTTACTTCACTGAGCATGATGGTCTCAAGTTGCACTCATTTATCTACAAAGGCCTCCACTTGTCTGTATTTCTAGATGTGGGGTATTCCATTGTGTATAAATACCACAATTTGTGTATCCACTGGTCTGTTGATGGATACTTTGGTGTCTTCCACATTTTAGCTACTGTCAGTTGTGCTGCTGTGAATATGGGATACATGCATCTGTTACACGTTGTTATTAACTCTTTTAGGAACATTCCTAGAATAGGTACCACTGGATCAATATTTATTTTCAAACTTTTCAGAAACTTCCATACTACTCCCCGTAGTGGGTGTACCAGTTTACATTCCCACCAGCATTGCAGGAGGGTTCCTTTTTCCCCACAGCCTCACCAGCACTGATTGCTGTTTGTGTTCTTGATATACGACATTCTTTCTGGAGTCAATTGGTATCTTAGTGATGTTTTGATTTGCATTTCTCTAATGGCTAAGGATGTTGAACATTTTTTCATGTATTTATTGGGTATTTGAACCTCTTCATCTGAGAACTGCCTATTCATTTCCTTTGCCCATTTTTCAACAGGATCTTTGATTTTTGAGGGGCTTACATTTCTTCAGTTCCCTGTATATTCTAGTTATGAGGCATTGGGGAGTGAATATTTTTTCCCAGTCTGACGGTTCTCTTTTTACATTGTTGATAATTTCCTTTGCCGTGCAGAAACTTTTTAATTTAACATAGTCCTGCTTGTTAATTCTGGGAGCTATTTCTTTTGCTTTTGGTGTATTGTTAAGAAAGTCCTTGCCTACACCGGTATATTTTAGATACATGCCCAATTTGTCTACCAGGGAGGTCAGTGTTTCAGTTTTAATGTTTACGCCTTTGATCCACTTTGAGTTAATTTTGGTGCACAGTGACATGTATTTGTCTAGATTCATTCTTGTACATGTGGATGTCCAATTTTCCCAGCAATGTCTGTTGAAGAGGCTATCCATTTTCCAGTGTATGCTTTTGTCTCCGTTATCAAAGATCAGGTAGCCGAGGGTGTTTGAGTTTGTCTCTGCATCCTCAGTTCTGTTCCACTGGTCTACCTGTCTGTTTTTGTGCCAGTACCATATATCTTGTTTTTTTGAACTATTGCTTTGTAGTATAGATGTCTGGAATTGAAATGCCTCCTTCCTTAGTCATGTTACTCAGGACTGCTTTGGTAGGATTTCTTTGTCATGGAATATCTTTAATTTTTTGTCAAATTTGAAGGCTAATTTTGTAGGATATAGAACTCTTGGCTGAGAAGACTTGGTTGTTTTTTTCTCTTAAGGCTTGAAAAACTTTATTCCATGCTCTCTTGGTGTTTAAGCTTTGTGCTGAGAAATCTGATGTTATTCTGACAGATTTACCTTTACATGCTACTTAGACAGCTTTTGGTATTCTCTCTTTCTGCTGCATTTCTGGAAGTTTTACTATGATGTGTCATGGAGAACTTCTTTTTTTGGTCATGGCTAGCTAAGGTTCACTTACTTGAAGATAGGATTTTTTTTTCTAAATTTGGAAAATTTTCTGCAATTTCATTGAATACATTATTTACAGCCTTTTGGATCCTCTATTTTTTTCCTTTTTGTTATGATTCTGAGATGGTTGGTTTTTTATTTGTTTTTCTTTCTTTTTTGAGTCAATTAATAGCTATTGGATCCAACTTCTTTGTTGTCTTACTGTTTTGGGGGTATTGCTGATCTATTGTATCAACCTCATCTTCAACTTCTAATACCTTTCCACACACCAGTTTAACATGCTTCTTCTATGGTTTAGATCTGGAGTATCCCCTAAAAGTCTCATGTATTTGGAGGTACTGGAATAATTGGAATGGTGTATTATTGTGAGGTAGGACCTGTCTGGGAGGGACAAATGCTTGGGTTTTTACCTGGAAAGATGGTGGGTAGAGCTTTCAGGTTTGTGTTGTTGACTTCTGAAACAGGAAATGAGGGAGGGACACCCATCTTGGGTGTGGGGGCTCAACTCGCAGCTTAAATTAAATAAAGGGAAAAAAAATATTGTTTCATCTTCTTCCTGGGAAAGATGTAGCCTTGCCTGAGTCTCCAAACATCAGCTTGGGCCAGCTTTTATTTGGCTTCTGTCTGCAAGGGGGTGAGCAGCTCTCCAGTCTTTGCCTCTGCCCTATGTCTCTATTGTTGCCTGCTGAGCTACGAATGAACTGTGTGAAACCTTCTGAAACTGTGAGCTAAATAAATCTTTCCTCCTTAACTTGTGAATGTCACGTTAATAGTCACAGCAATGAATAAGTAACGCTTTCCCATGCCTTCAGTTGAATTTGTTACATCCTGGGTTGCTGCTTGATATTTTTTCATAATTTCTATTTCTTTTCCAAAATATCACCCTTGTTTGGCTCCATAATCATTTTATTGTTTGTGGGGTTTTTTAATTCACTAAACATTTTATTCAGCATAACTTTTATTTGTTTATTTAGATTCGCTTTCAGTTAATCAAACATGCTATGGATTTGCACATATTTTTTCTTTTTTCTCTTCAAACATTATGACCATTTCATGTCTGAGTTACTCGTCTATATCTTTCTCTGTTTTGTAGCTCTTACGATGAGTTTTAGGGAGTTAGGGATTTTCGGAGGCATCTTGTTTTCTATTGCTATTGTGCTGGAAGTTGCAGGTCAGCTAAAGTGGGAAAACCATCACTACCGTGGAGATCTTTTTGGATTTTGTTTCCCTGGGAAGTGCTCTTGGATTTGGTTATGTTTTGGCACTTATATGCTCTTCAACCTACTCAAAATAATATAGCCAGTGTCGGTTGTTATAGTGCAAGAGGAGAACAATTCCTGGTTACAATAGCACTCTGACTGTGCAGCTGTAACTACATGTGACCCCCCTCTCTACTTCTACCTTCAGGGAGTTAGACACTATCTAAAGACGGTGTTTTCCTGAGACCCCAGCTATAGGCAAAGGCTGGACTGAGGTCCACTTGGCTGCTTGGCTGAGTGCTAAACGCAGCACCGTGGTCACTGCTCCAAGACTCCCCCTCACCTCAGGGATCCAGGCACCATCTGAAGACGATGTTGCCCCAGCCCTGAGCTGCAAGTGGCGCCAAGGAGCTGCTTGATTGCCTGGTCAGACATGTAATGCAGCTCCTGAGTCACTGCTGCAGAACTCACGTGAAATCTTAAGCATCAGATACTGTCCTACCTTGTGTTTTCTCAAGACTCATGCAGTAAGCTTTGTGGGAATTGAGGACCACTTGACTGCTCAGCCGAACCCTGAGCACCATGACCCAATTATGTCTGTGCAACTCTGCTTCTGCTCTCGAGGGATTAGATCCTGCCTCGATTGTGTTTTTCGATGGTCCTGAGCTGTAAGCCACTCCAAGGTCAAGTGCTAATTTCTGCTTTCTTCTTTATGTACCCCTGGGGATATCTACCATCAGATGGTCTTTTCCACTAGGTGCCTTCCTGAGTTAGCGTTTTCTGTTTGCCTCCTTTCCCCAGTATCTACAGTTCCTAGCAAGCATCCTCTGAACATCTTGTGTGTTGCTAGTTTTAATCCAACAGGACAGAATCCTCTTGAATAGTTCAAACACTGATCTTTAGGATGTTCTGCATCTCAATAGAGAGATCTTAACAAAGTACTCTTTCTCAAGAATATAATTGAACATATTTCAAGTCAAATAGCTGAGCTAGGCCAATACTATATTTTACCTAGTTTTTCAAAACTACACACAATAACTTAATGAAAAAATTTGCAATTCAGATTTTGCTAATATACAAAGAACACTGCAAAATTATGAGAGATCAAACACCAACAAAAATAATGAATAAGAAATAGAAGCAGACAGTTCAGAAAAATGGATATAAAAGTAGATTTTAGAAAGATGTGTACAACTGCACTGACAGTAAGAGAAAAGCAACTTAAAAGTGCATCAGCTGCAGTCTTCCACCTCTCAGTTAGGTACAGACCGAAAACTTTGATAAGAAACTGCTTGACACTATAAGCAAAGGTAGGAGGGAATAGGCAAGCTTGTAATTTTCTGGTAGAAGTATGAAATGATATAATCTCTCTGAAATACCGTTTGTCAATATTCAGAAAAAAAATTTCAACTGTGTAAACCTAGCAATTCCACTCACACAATATTGTCAGATAAATGTATTCTCATGTACCTGGGAGATAATTCATATGCAATATTATCCATGGTAGCACTGTTTGTAACAACAAGATATTGGAATCAACTAAACAAGGTTAATCCAAATAGAGTATAGAACACCTATACAACAAGATAGTATGCAGCTGGAAAAAAAAACAAAAGGGAGAAATAGTTCTGCAGGAAATTTAAGCATTTTAAAAATAAAAACCAAGAAAACAAAGTGCAAAACAATATACATCATTGACTACTGTCATTTGCTCAAAATGAGAGGTGCAGAAAATACCTCTGAGGGTAAACAAGAAATTTAATATTGAATGACTCTAGGGAGGAAAACTGGTGACTAGGGAGTGATGGGGTGTAAACATTTGGCTCTTTCTATTACGATTTGAATTTTGACCATTGAAATAAATTAACCATTTCAATCAGTACCCCAATAGTCTTCCCATTATACCACTAAGCATCACCACATCCTTCTGAGGAGTAAGAAGGCACCCAAGAATTTGTCAGCTCCCCTGTTTCCACCCAGGCAATAGCAGAAGCTTCAGCCCCCAGAATGACCCTGTAATTTGTGAGAACTCTAAGTGAATGCTTCGCAGATGCCCTCACATTAGACCACAGCTCTTCAACCTCCGCCTTTTCTGCTTTCTCTCCTTGCTGCCCAGCTGCCACGCTTCTCTGGGAAGGTCTCTCAGAATAGCCCACCTCACCCTGTCTGTCACCTCCCTCAGGGCTGCCTCCAAATGCCCCGAAACTTCCATTCCCTGGAAACCTAACTGTTGGCAGGGCAGAAGAGCCAGAAGCCCTGCTCAGGGCTGAATTTTTTTTCTCCCTGACCCTTATACAGCCCTGCCTTAACACAGAGTTCCACAGCATGTCCCCAAATTTTTCTATCAGCAATTAGTACTAACCTCAGTCAAAAGATCAAACTGCCTCCACAAGGCTGATAGGAAACAGACTTAATAACACCCAGACAGTCTCCGCTTTTCTCCTAGGGAAGAGGGGAGCTGCTTCTTTCTTCACAAATTCCTTTCCTTTTCCATTAAAAACAAAACAAATATGGGTGGTGGTGAGTAGAAGCCAATGGGTGTTACCTGTAATGCCTGCAGTCAACCAAAAATTTCTGATAATTACTGTATTATAACTGAATAACACAACATCACACAGGAGAGGCACCACTTGTAGAGGAAACTTTAGGAATCCTTTATTAGCTGACAACCGAGAATGGGCTCAAGCCCAGAAGAATTTTCAGTGCTGGGGGTGGGGGGATGGAGGTTAGGTGGGGCTTATAAGTGCAAAACTACAGGAATGAAAAAGATTACAAGAACAAAAGGAAAGCAGTGAGGAATAATTAAAAGCAGATTTACAGGAAAAAAATAAACTGATAATGGCAAGAATCTAGCAGTGATTTGAATTTCAGTCAATGCCTGTGTCTGATTCCAGAGGATTTCCAAAAGCAGTCTGGGGCCAGGGTATCAACAGAGAGTGAGTCAAGGCAGCCATGCAGGAAAGACAAAAGGGGCCTCAGGGAAAATCTAAAATGGCGGCGCTCTCACCGCTTCAACTGCCATTATGGAAATACAATTTTAGACAGATCTTTTCTCACAAGGATTATCGAAATAAGTTCTTCCCTTCATAGCCCAAATCTATGGTAGCTACTGTCCTGCAATTATCTATAGTCCATCCTGGTTATAGCCTAGACAAAATGAGGCTGTCCCAGGCTTCCTGAAACTCTCTTAAATCTGACCACATCTGCAGAATTGAGTCACCATGACAATCTCACTCTCCAAAGTGTCGTGCAAAGGGGGCTGGCAGATTGGTGATGTATAAAGCACATTGCGCATTCCACAAGGCCCTGTGTACATTCTTTATGGAAGATCCCAGGACAACCAATGGGGAGGAAAGAGGGAACCGTAAGATATGGGCCTGGTCCTCAAGAAGCTTGCCAAATGGAGAGCACAAAACTTCCTTTTGCCCAAAATGGCTGCACCTAGGGCATAGTGTGACATGTAACATAAAATGTGTATAGACAACATGTGTAAGATCATAGGAGGAAAAGTTTCCTCTAGCTGGAAGGCAAAGGAAGGCCTCCCACACGTAACAAAATATGCATTGGGGATTGAGGAAAAGGTAAAATTCGGACACATGAAGGGCTAAGGCAAAGCACCGGGTGACCTATCTCAACTGAACACAGAGCCAGCAGCCAGCAGTGGGGAATCGGCCTGGGGAGACACAGGTGGCACCTGTAACTATAACTTCTGGTATTTGCACGACCCTCCAGCATTTATGGAGTCTTTCTTATGAATTGTCACTTGACCTTCACAATGACCGCACAACTTAGGAATTTTCAGGTGAAGAAATGACTGCTCAGAGAAGTTTGAAGTGACTCATTCAAGGTTATTCAGAGGCAAAAGTTGGTTTTCAGTTAGGCATATACACAACACTTTGCATGGGAAGTCAGTAAAACACCATAAATATGTGTTGATTGCTCCCTAGTTGCCTAAGGCTCATTTTAAAAGTTTGTTCTTACATACTTTTAGCATTCTCCTGGAGTGAATAATTTTCCAATATAGATTTGCATTGTAAGTCATTTCTTTAGGTAAGTACCAGGTTAAACTTCAGCCTTGACCCTTTACAGTCACACAACTCTGAACTCTGTTTGGGAGTGAGTGGGCATTGAAGGTCAGCTCTTCATACCAGGGCATCTGGGAGAGACGTGGACATCACACTTTATTCCTTGTATTCTGAAATTCCTCCCACAACATCCCAGATGATTGGAACAATTGAACTGGGTCAATAAAAATTAATAGCTTCCCATAAGATACGTACTTGTGAGACAGCAGTCTACTTTTATCGTTTTGGGTTTCTGATTTTTGTTTTCTTGTTGGCAAAGAGTCCATGGGTCTTATTTTTATTCTGTTTTTGTCTTGTTTTGCCTTGGTTGAGGCCAGGGAGGGACACTCAAGAAGTCCTCATTGTCCTTTCAGTCTCCAAGGGGGGCAAGCTGGCATCGCCCTCCCCACAGCGGGCTGTTTGCTAAATGAGCGAGGCTACCAGAGACTATGCACACGTGAACCAAGAGCTCTCTAGAGCCCACACCCTGGCCTACAGTGTCCTTCATCATGTCACATAGAAAGAAACCCTTGAGGCAGGGACTCTCAGCCATTCCTCACCTTTCCCATCGTAGAACCTAGACAAAAACGGTAGACATGGCTTATTATTCCAGAAGTTCTGTTCCGTATCCTCACCCAGAACATTGATTTGCTACGTCCGGAGTGGTTGCTCCTGAGGGAAGCAGGGCTCGATTCCTTGGAGCCTCGCTTTCACATTTGCCCCAGTGGATTCTATCAAAACTGTATTTATGTCAGGTTCTGTTTAGAGGCACCCTAGATTCTTATTTCATTCATATACTGAATTGTGGTCAGCTACACCCCAGCTCACAGACGGAGGAGGATCCCCTGGCACCTCCTTTTCTCTGGAAGATACAGTCTCCTCTTGGTTTTTGGACTCTGGGCAGCACAGCAGCACTATCTTTTAAAAAATTATAGTAAGAGACACTTTTAACAGTCACGGTAGCCTTGTGCACTAGAGGCTAGGCATTACTTGACCACTCTGCCCATGTCCACAGGTAACCAACAAAGTGCCCAGAGTATTGGTTTCAGGTTACAGGTAAGGCTTACCCAGTAGGAAAATTGGATATATGGAACTATGAAAAGTGAGGATCAATTAAATACTACAGATATGTGGGGGGGGGCAGAAAGAGAGAGAGAGAGAGAGAGAGAGAGAGAGAGAGAGAGAGAGAGCATCTGTGTGTATGTGACTTGGAAGGAATGAAGGATTCCATAGTTGGTCAGGGTTAAGGTTGAGTACGTGAGATAAGATCTAAAAATAAGCAAACATTTAAATTTTGAAAAAAATTATAGTAAGAGACACACTAATGTTAATCCCCTTCAAAATACGTGCCTCCCTCTAGACACTCCTATCCCATCATGTTGCCACTCTGAAGCAGCGCCACAGGACCTCTTTCCCAAACGTTTTTAGTTTCAGTATTATTGCTGCTTAAAGGCCTTAAATCATTGACTTTCCAGGGTCATTTTGTCTTTGAGGAAGCGGCAGAAGTGGTCTTATAGATCGAAATTAAGAGACCACCGAATGCCAATTGGGGCAAGGTAAGGTTTCTTTTATTAAGGCTTTTATTATGTTATTACTACGGGGAGTCGGACTGTCCCTGAACTCTGGGTGAGTCTTCAGAGAGCAGCCCTGAGCGAGCTTTACACAAAGGTTACAGTACAGGATTTTACATCATCACATGCATTACTGCATAGCAACCAGTCATAACCTGACACCTAGCTGTTGTTTTCAGTGGGTTGTTCCTGGCATGAAATACATGACTCACAAAATACATGATTCTTGTGAAATACATGATTTTCACGAATACGTGACTCTCAGCAGGCTGCCATGGAGGCAAGGAAGGGGGAAGAGGTTAAACCACCGTCCTTATCATAAGACTCCAGAGCCACGCTGATAAGTGCACAGCCAGGGCTCCAAGGCGAGGCAGGCGGCAGGGCCTCGCAAGATGAACTCACAGCAAACTGACTTACAAATTTTAACTTACACAGCAAACTCCAACTTACACAGCAAACACTAGCCTGAGTAGCATAATCACCACAAAATGGTGTCACTTTAGTATATTGGTAGTCTGAGTTATATGATTTCACAACCTGATTACAGAAAGTTAACATCAATATGAGGTTACAGAAAATTATAAAATTACAAAAGCATACCTAATGTTGAATTTTTAGTACCCTATCACAGTGGTATGTTGCCAGATTCCACCAACAGCACTTGACAGCAGTGTGTCACCATACTTCTGGTCACACCTCTTGAAGACGTAAAAGAAGACTCCCAGGACTGCTTCAGGAAGTGTCCAGAACAATGGGTGAAGCATGTTTAAAGTGAGGGATTAATAGCAATGCATCTTCTACTGCAATCAATTCTTCTCAATTTAGCCATTCATTCTATATTGTGACCATACCTTCTAAGCAGCCCAAGACCGTTACTAATCTATCTGGGACCTTTACATGATAGGACCAGCCCCTCGCGGGAATCCCCAGCCCCGCAGCCCATGGCTGGAGGAGAAGACAGAACTTTTAGGTGAGTGAGGTGTTGAGCCCACCAAGGGGGCTTGGCGCAGACAGCACAGACAGGATTCCCCAGAAAGTCAATACAGTGTTGGAGCAACAATTAGTCCTCCAAGTCCTACCAAGGAGCACCTAGGGAATCTTCTTTGCAAGATTTTCATTGTCTGCCCCACCTTTTTTCCAGGCCTTAGTTTTTTTAAAGCCTGCCTAAAGCTGTCATAATGGATTAACACAAAGCAGGTAGCTTACAGCAATAGGCACTTATCCTCTCATGGCCTGGAGGCCACATTCTGAAGTCTAGGTGGGATCAGGCTACCTCTGAAGATTCCAGGGACAGCTTCTCCCTGGCCTCTGCAGCTTCTGGTAGCTTCCGACATCTCGGCACTCACTGGCTTGTAGCTGCACCACTCCATCTCTGCCCCTGCCTTCTATGGCCTCCTTCCTCTGCACGTGTCTCTCTGTGTCCATTCCTCTCCTTGTCACTACACCCCACATTGGATTAGAGGCCCATCCTTAATGTAATGTGGCCTCATGTTACCCAACTGACTGCAAAGACTATTTCCAAAGAGGTTCCGTGCTAAGACTCCACATAGACATGAACTCTGGAGAAATAATACCGAACCCTCTACCACCACAGAATTGAACCTAGAGAAACATAGTATCTGAGACCTTTATAGTTATCTGCTATTCTTTGGCCAGAGCTCCAGACAGTTTCAAAGTCTCCACTATTGTATTACCTTCAGCCTTAGGGCCCCTTTGTTCCTACATGGGTTCTATCCAGAGTTTGAGTCAATGGGAGTTAACGAAAAGAAACAGAAAGAAAACCAAATGGCAACTGCCAAAAAAAAAAAAATTCACCTTGAAAGTTTATGCAAATAGGCACAACCTCATTAGTGTGATATCTTGAAGTTTGTTGTGACCCAAGGGCAAATTCCTGGAGCCACCAGTGGCTTGAGCTGTAGAAATGCATCCAGAATAAAGCAGGAGATTAGATATTAATGTCCCCTTTGGCCACAATATTTTCCATGGACACAGGCACTGCATAACGCGCCTCTGGGACACACTGTGTCTGACGTTCTGTGTAAGAAATCATGGCCTTTGGCCCATTCTCAGCAGGAGAATCTTTACCATGAAATGAAAACAGGTCCCCCTGACACAAGTAGAGTTCACCTCCAGCAATAACTAAAAGGTTTTTAGCCCAAGTTCCTTTGACAGTCACAAAATAACTTCTGGGGGAATAAGTGAATCTACTGCCATACATACTAGTAATCAAACACAGCTCACTGAGATTTTGGAATCATTCAGGTCTTTCTCCTTGCCCCATGACCCCATGTATTTCAGGTGGAGGTAACTGCCCCACCTCCAGGTAAACATGTAAACCGAGACTGGCCAATTAGAGCACTGAAATCTCCCAGCCACAGTGGATGGCTGAAGGATGGTGTGAAGGTGGGAGAGATTGTGTCAACTTGAGGCAATTAGGAACCACACCTGGGTTAGGGTTTGGGAACCACACGGGAGATTGGGAATTAGAATGTGAGTGATTTATGGGCCAGGGAATAAGGGCACCCACCCCATTGTGGGAGGCCCAACTTGGAAATCAAACTGTATAAACAGAAGAAAGATTGTTGCAGCTTTTTCCTCTGGGAAAGCTCTCGCCTTCACAATTGTCTGTAGACACAGACTTGCTACACGCAGCAGGTCTTCATCATAGATTTGTTCCAGTCTGTACTTGCTCCTGTCTGCCCCTCGCCGATCTGATCTTCAATCACCAATCTTCAGTACTTAACCATTGTTCTTTGAACAACTGAGATCCTCAGCAGACTCTCACCGGCTGTCCTGCAGCCCTGGATGGGAGATCTACTTCGTGGCTGAGCAGCCATCAGACACTCCGGCTTTCCCACATACAAGCAGCCATCTTGGACTACCATTATCCTTGGATTTGTAAGCCTTCCTAGTAGATCCTTTTGTTAAAATTTCCATAAATTCTGCCTTTTGAAAGAACCCAAACTAATACATCTGTCTTGCACAGCTATCTTACTGTTGAAAGTTCAGATTTTGACTGTCAAGGACTAAATATTAAGTTGCGTTTCCTCTTTGCATTTCTCAAATAATTCCTTCTCCCTTCCCATCCCCAAACAGAAGACTGGGGCATTCTGTTTAAAGCAGATCAGAGCCGTGCTGTGTGAGGGCGCATGTGTCCTGTCTGTGCTCTGTCATGTAGTAGGCACTGGTCGTGTGCAACTATTGAGCACTGGAATTGGGAGTAGTGGCTAGGGAATGGCTTTTATTACTAACTTAATTTCAACTAATGTAAGTTCAAGTGAGGCATGTGGCTATTCCATCGGTCAGTACAGAACTAGAACCTGAGTCATACTCAGGGAAAAGTCGTGTTGCTAGCATGAAGCCCGTCCCATTGCAGTTGGGAATGGCTGTGCAATTCTGTGCCCTCTGTCCGCAAAGTGCTCTGTGTGCACAGTTACTCCACATTCCTCATGTCCATCAGCACTCCACACCCGCAGCTGCCGTATGTCTCTGCATCATCCATACCTCATCGTCTGCTAAACATTCCCACGACAGGCACGTGTATTTCCAAGGGGTAGTTATCCCTGCCTTCTGACTTTCTCACCAAAAATTGTTACTCGCTTTCTCTTGAAAGTTTTTCCCTTAGCATCAGTGGCGACCAGCTTCTCAGGAGCCGATAAGGAAAAGCCAGTGAAGAGCAGGAAGCTCCTGCTCCCAGGATCCAGAAGGTCAAAGGCCCATGTTGGCTTGTTTTCTTCTGGAAGTACCTACCTGTCATCCTGGCCTTCTTGGGGATACTCCTCGCCCGAGCCCTGTGGAATGCTGGGGCACTCCTGGGTAGATTCACGAAAGCTGTGTTGTGAGATAACCCTTAAGAGCTGGGAAGGCCAACAGAAGCAGGAGAAACACCTTATCTTAAGCCTCAACTCATAGACTCACGGCACCTCTGTGCTGTAATTTGGGCTTTTCCAGCAGAAGGGAAAAGAAGAGAGAAGAAAGACAGAAGGTGAACATTGTGTGAGCTAGCTTTTCAGCACTGTATCGAAGTGGCTGAGATGATCAACTTATAAAGGGGAAAGGTTTATTTTGGTTCACACTTGTGGAGTTTTCCATGATTGGTAGGTCCCAGTGTTTTGCCCCTGTGTTAAGGCAGGGTATCACGGCAGAAGCACATATCAGAACACAACAATTCACCTCATGTCCAGGAAACCAGAGAGAGAGAGAGAGAGAGAGAGAGAGAGAGAGAGAGAGGCCAAGTTCCTATTATACCCTTCAAGGGCATGCCCTCAGTGACTCAAAGCCCTCTCACTAGGCTCCTCCTCTTAAATCACCAAGGTGAGGATCAAGCCATTAATCACAGGACCATTGGGCAATATTCAAGATGCAATCTGTAGCGGATGGGAAAAAAGTACCCCCGACTGCTGAGAGCATCACTAACTTGAGTTGGGTTTGCTCAGAGGAGGAAATACAATGCCAGCATCAGGCCGGTTTTGAGAATGAGGGATTGCCAAGAGCAGTGACCACGACTGACATCTGTAGTTTTTCCACACTTTCTTGTACAGCTTTTCATGTGAAACCTTGAAATCAGCCAGCCTCGTAATCACCCTCACTGTATGACGAGGAAGCAGAGCCTTGGCAGCAGTCAGTGCCCCATTTGAGCCGCGTGTCGAGAGCTGGTGAGCGGGACACTGTGTCCAAAGTCCAGGACAGCAGGGTCTCAGGAGCAGCCACAGAAGAGGTGCCTTAGAGGAGGAAGGCAGTGGTCAGCGGGAACAGCTCTTGAGAGGCCATGAACATACCGTATTCTAAGGCTTACACAGCCCCAAGCTGAACAGCCCTCGGACGACCCATATCCTTGGACCTTGCACTGCTAGCCACCAGCCTTGTGTCAGAAGCATTTGCGACCACACACTGGGGATGCTTTATGGCCGCATAGTTTCCAGTCCAGTCCTTTGGGAGCCCGTGCGTGATCTTATCCGGTCCCCACGTGACTAAGGGGTGAGGCATTGCGGGAGTGATTCCATCTTGTGTAGGAGAAAGCTACAGTGCGCCAGGGTCCAGAAACCTGCTCCTGTTAAACTGACCCCGAGTGACTGGGAGGATCATCACCTGAGTCCTGCTGAGGGGCCCAGCTCAGCACGGTCCCTGTGCCCTGCACTCTGCCTCAGGACAGGGCCTGAGCTGTGCTTTGGTCACCTGCATGCTCTCTGGCCAGCCCTAGGAGGTGCTGACCCTTCTGAATGGGCTGAGAGGAGGCTGGAGCCTGTGCCGGGTCAGCAGGAAGCCCACCTGGACTAGGCCCACAGCCTCAATGTCACGATGTTCTCCTTTACTCATCACAATCTCCCTGAGGACTGTGCTGCAGGACTCCCCACAGACACCACCCACGGCCCATGTGGCATGTGAGCCCCTGCACAGCTCGCTGTGGAGAAGAGCTCTGTGCAGGCCCCACTAGTCCTCTATCTGCTGAATATCTTGTTTTCCAAAAGGCTTCTATCTTCTCCATTGCACATGCCTGAGGTCTGGTAGCCCAGCCCTTCCCAGTCTGTGGAGGCTGCTTCCTGAGAGAGAGAAGTTCCTGGTGGCTCTGAGCTTGTGACCCGCACCTGACCCAGGCCAGCAGCCCCTGGAAGACGCTCTATAGTGCTATGCTCTAGGAAGAGGCTCGGGTTCCAGGTGCCACTGAGATCCCCACCAACACACCTCAACCCAGGTAGAGAAACCAGTGCTTCCTGCAGCTACTCCAGCCCGAGCCAATCGTCTTACTGGAGGCTGCTGGGAAAAAAAGGAACAGGCTTAGGGACAATAGCCTTAGGTGAGCTATGCTGCTCAGCTCTTCTTACCACCCCTTTGCCCTTGTTTTGCACCTGTATAAGAGCAGACATGCCTACCTCACCTCACTACATGCATGCACGTATGAACTATCAGCTGGATGCCGGGCCCTCTGCTGGGAGCTGGAGTCTCCTCCAGGGAGAGCCCTCAGGCCTGTTCTCTGTGAGCTGGCTGTCTGGTTCTCAGAGGTACAAAAATCCCTTAGCTGGGCCTGGCCCGGTGCCTGGCATACACAGGGTTGCCCCATAAACATCTGTGAACTGGTGTGGTTAACATGTGCCCTTTAGCACCCAGCTGCTGTGAAGAGCTAGGAAGATGGGGCAGGATGAGCACTTTGTTACTACAAAGGGATTATGGGAATGTCAGGAGTGATTTGGCTGTGGCCATGACAGAGCCAGTTCTCTGCCAAGCAGCTCCCACAGGAAGAGAGATGTGCCCTAAGCCCACAGGGAAAAAATACCTGCTGAGGACCAGGCTAGAACAGGGCAATATTCACAAGCACTCACCCACAGAAGAGCCCCGAGGCCCTGGTAAGATTGACAAGGGGATCCCCAGACTCCCATAGAGTCAGAAAAAACTAAACTGATCATACAAGGGAAATAGTTATTTCAAGCAGTGACAATCTTTCTCTTTTCAGAAATCATAATTGTTTTGCAATTCAAAAAGATAATTTTCTTCTCCAGGTCTCATTCTTACTCTCGCCTAAACTTTTGAACCTCTGACTTAAACAGGAGATCATCTGGAACATACTTCTCATTTTTTTGGGACTCAAAGTCTCCGTCCCCTCTCCTTCCACTGCCCCGAGGCCAAGAGCTTTTATCATTTTGTAAAAGGTCAACATTTCTGAACTCGGCTATTGTGAAAGCTCTGAAATCCACTAACCTCCCTCTGAGCCTATCTGTCCAGGGGGCTTGCATTCTTTCATGCCGAATTCCTTCCATCTCAGTGAGTCACCAATCTGAAAATGTGTTTTCCCATTTTCTATGCCCCAGGAAAATATTAGTGACAACCTTTGAATTGATCGATTTGTTGATTGATCAGTCGATTGATTTTTGGCCACTTTTACCTTCTTGTTCTACAGGGCAATTCATTTACAGTGATGAGATCACCACTCTCAAAGAAGTAATCAACATTCAGAGGCCAAGAAAAGTGGATGAGACCTCTAGGGCCGCCTGAGAAATTGCTGTGCCAAAGACCGACGTGCACAATGAGACGCTCGAGAAAGCCTCGTGGAGCCTCCGAGCAACAGCAAGGACGTGGCTGGCTTTCTCTCTGGACTGAGAGACTTGAGGTTCAGGCTCTTTGCTCACTCGGATGTGTCTGGCCCTCAGCACTGAGGATGTACTTGGCAGACACATCAGACCTGATACAGGCTGAAGACCTTTTCTGCCGCATGAGGCTTAGCTTCCAGCGTCATGGTCCATTTGTTTAATAAATCATCATAGATGCTGATGTCATACTTAGCTCTGTGCCAAGACTGTGTACATGAGGGATTTTTCCATTTTGAAGAACAGTTTTGTGTGTGTGGTACTGGGAATTAAACTCAGGAGATTTACACTGAACTATATTCCCTAGCTCTTCTCCCCTTTTAAATTGTGATGGTAACATAAAACCCAAACTAATATGCACTCTAGTGACTCCATTCTGTTGGTAAGACTGAGTGACCAAGCTGCCTGTGTTAACTGCTTGAACTACTCACCGCCTCATTTCTTCCCCTATATCTGCTTGCTTGCTTAGCAGGATGTGCCTGGGATCACATGATAAAGCCCACAGAACTTATTCCCCGAGGACTCCTGATCCAAGAATTTGTAACAAGCTCACCGAGAATAATGATTTAACAGCTTGTCAGAAACACTAACTGGGTGTCAAGCTTTGATTGGTTGCCGTGTAATGATGTAAAATCACCCCACCTGTGCCCTACCAGTATTCAGAGAGCAACTTCTAGCAAGCTTAACAGAGGTATAAAAGCCCTCTGGTAGGCTTGCTAGGAGTTGCTGTCTGAATACTCACTCAGAGTCCAGAGATAGCCTGGCCATAGTAAAGAAACCTTACCTTGCTTCTTGTTTCAATTTGCATTTGGTGGTTCTTTAATTGCACTCCATAACATCATTAAGTCACTAAATCAGCCAAGCTGGGCTCTAATATATGATCCTCCTGCCTCAGCCTCCCACTTCTGGGATTCTAAATTGAACATATATTCTAATGGTTTCACGGCCCACCTATTCCCCTGTTTTTTCCCTGTCATCAGCCATATTTCTCAAAAGAACTGAAAAGCAAAAATTTCCCCCCTTGAGCAGTGTAAAATCACTAATTGTCCCTCACCAGTACCAGATTAGTCAATGAAGTCCCTCAAAGAGCATTAACAGGACCATGGTTTTCACGGCTGGCTGTACTTCAGAATTACCTGCAGAGCTTCTAAAGTATATGAATAAATAACTGGATCCCACCAGGGATCCAGGTCAGAACTGAGACCAGAATGTACCCTAGAATTTCTGTTTTCTACTCTGCTTTTCATCAGAATCGACTGTGTGTGTGCATGTGTGTGTTTGCACAGGGGAGGCCCTTGCCAGAACACAAGCAGTGGAATCCCCGCCTCTTTCCCAGCACAGACTGAGATTTAGGCATGCAGAAAGTCAATGGGGTTCATAAAGTGGAAAGAGAGCCAGGCTAGAGCCCAGGAGAGCAGATGTCCCAGTTCAGCTGCTCATTTATTAGCCAAGTGACCACGAGTGCATCTCTGCACCTCCCTGGCTCAGTGTCTCCAGGTAGAGGCCCTGGAGGCAAGTCACAACAAGATCCGTGATTCATTCCGACTCTGAGTCCTCTTACTCTTTGATACAGAAAGTAGTTACTAAGATCCCTCAAAGAAAAGGGAAAGAGAACTGCAGGCTGCCTTGTGATCTAGCTGAAGACCTTGGAGAATGAACATCTTTCTCCAAGGAACACAGAAGGTCAGCAGCCTCCTAATTCAAGCAGACAAGTGAAGGTTCCTCCTAGGGTCCTCTACATACTATAGAGGCTCAGTCTCAGATCCAGACAGATATGGTTGTAAGACTGATACTCTGGAGCCCTGAAATGGCACGTCATCTGTCTACACCAGGATCCCTGTTGCATGCCAAAGTCATAGGAAAAAAACATGACTGATGCTGCTGGCTGGCCTTCCATTGTTCTGAACAGCAAGTTCTCATCTGTTCTAGGATGAGCCTCCTGGATCAGAACTGAAAGTTACTGGAACCGGATTTTTTTTTTCTCTTACTTTTTTTGCAGGGCCTGAGTCTACCAGATGACAGTTTGTCCCCAAGATCAGTGGGAGTCGAAGAGCTCCCCCAGGCGGATAAGGAGATGAATGATAGAAACAGAAGGACTTTTCTAATCATCTCGGAAAGTCAGCCCTGTTCATACAGCAGCCAGGTCCAAGATCCGTGGTGGAAAGCTCAGTGGAGGCGGAATGGGCTGCTCCCTCTTGCCTGTTACCACTTTGCTCTTGGGCCAAGAACAGGAGTGTGATTAAGGAGGCTCAGAGAAGAAAGAGGCCATTGGATTGGTCCACTCCCAGGAGAGCTCCGGCCTGGCCAGCCTTCCACGGCTGACACAGGCAGGAAGGGCCTTAAACCAAGCCAACTGACAGAGAAGTGCAGCCCCCAAGCTAGCGGAGGCCTTTTGGACCTGAAACAACACACCGCCTGTAGCCATGTCTCACCATATCATCTCAAGGGCTCATTTCTTCTCTACAATACAAGCATCCAAGAGATGCTGACACCTGGAGAGGGCAGGCAGCTTGGCTGCTGCTTTTGATCAACTATGTTTTTCTTCTAGAACTCCCGGAGGCCCTTCCTACCTGGCTCCCCGCCCCCACGGCAGCCAGGAAAGGCCTCGCAGAGCACAGGAAATGCCAGGATCTGCCAGCCATTCAGAGGCAGCCAGCCATCAACAATGAGAGGTGACAGGGCAGGCATTTGGCCTCTTTCACCTATTGTGCTCTGGTCATTGTTGGAGACTTGGCTGTGCCTCCCGGAAAGGCAACCGCCCCCTTCCCCTGTGTAGGGGCTGCCATGGTCTACAGAAAAAGGGACTTGACTGGGAGAAGAGCAGACATGGAGGGATTAAGCCAAAAATTGCTACCTTTCCCAGTTCAGGTTTCCCACAAGGGCCTCCCAAGGCCTTCCTCAGCTGGAAAGGCTTGGAAGGTGGAGAAGGCCGAGGTGGGAGCCACTCCACAGCTCTCTTTTCATTTTCCAAACATTTCTCACCAGGAGGCCTCCTATGCTGTCCAGAAAAATATATTGCAACTGTGCTCCTGGAACAAAATCTCTCAAATCTGGCCCCATTTGAACATCCCAATGTCTTCCATCATCTCGGCATGGCAAACACACATTCCAAGGCCCTGCAGTTCTCTGCTCCAGGCCAGGGCTCACATCCTTGCAGCCCTCTGGCCCTTACCTCTACGCATCACATGCAGGAACTCTGCTCCCTTGGCCCCTGCACCAATTCAGTCCAACTCATTCTCCATGCACCATGTGAAGATCCACCTCTTCCAGTAAGTCAGCCTTCCCACTCCAGTGGACACTTGTGTCCCTCCATTATGACAAACTTTCAGTTTAGGTTTTTTGTTATTTTCATGTGAGGAACTTGAAGTCCTGATGTCACCCGTGACTAATCTTATGTGTGCAACTAAGCTATAGGTTTTTAAAGGGTAAGGTCAAAATACACACTGAATTTTTCAAGATAGATTTCACATGAGTAAATAGACTCTAGACTTAGGCATCAAGAGTCTAAATAGCTGTCCGGTCTGAAATTGCTTACATCAAGGTAGCACTGCATGTATGTCATGGAATAGGTGCCACTGTCATGTGGAGATTTCTGTTGTCCCCTGGCCCTTCAGCCTTGCCTCAGCTCTTTGATATGAGCTGCCCAACTTGTTTCTAGACCGATATCTAACTGTGTTACTGCATAACTTTACAGGGTACCATTCACACAGGCTACAAAAGTGACTATTCTTCCCTCAGACTGTCTAGTGTATAACCTGCACAGCCACATGTGAAGGTACTATCCTATGCCCAGGCAGACATCTTTCTGTACCTGTCCATCTCCAGCCACCAGAACAAAAAAAAAAAAAAAAAGAAAGAAAGAAAGAAAGAAAGAGAAAAAGAAAAAGAAAAAACAGAAAAGGAAAAAGATTATGCACGTAGGACAAGCTGAGCTTAGAGTTCAGCTGAAACTTAAGCTTCTGGCCTTGGAAAGAGCCAGCCCATGCTCCTTGGCATTCTGCAGTTTGAGTGCCAGGAAGTAGGAGGAACTGTCCTTGGCATCTGGTCACACTCCTAGCTCTCCTCACAGTGAAGACATTCTGGACAAGCCCTTGAGCGAAGCCAAAGGATGAACCACATTTCTGTTGCCTGGGATTCATAACAACCATCACCGTCCATTTGAAAGTTTGTACCGTAAGTCTTAAAATCTGAATCCCAAGTGTCTTCCAACCACACATTTCTTCTTCATTTTCTCTGACCCAAAGAGACTCTGACCTCATGGGCTTCCCACATGTTTGTGGGGAGCCCCTTGCAGAGAGATTAAGCCCTTAGTCATTCTATTAAGAGTTTCCAGACAATGTTGACATATGGGCAGTGCCGCCACAAACAGGAAGTTATCCGTAGAAGTGGTAGTGACAGGGTGTTTAACAAACTTTAAGCCAAGCAAGCCTAACAGGTCTTTGAGTATTACTAAGCAAACATTTAGGATGACTGAGAGGGCAGAATATGAAGTGGAAAGGAAAGTGTAAACACTGTCTGTTGTCAGGAAAGGCTTTGTCATTCTCCCACCCTCTTCTGGTCAAGGCTTAGAGAGTTCAGGAAGGATCTGAACAAAGCTATTGGGTACTTCAAATAACATTGCCTTCTGGAAGATGGAGTGTCAATCAGCAAACATTGAGAGGAAAGGGACTGTTTCTCTTTGTCATTTCAATAACCTGTCTTGACCCTCATGTCTACTCCCTGCAATGCCAGGGAGCATCGGAAGACTGAGATGGTGCCAAGAGCACAGGGCCTCATTTTCTGAGGTACTTCACTGTGAATAGCTCCACGCAAACAAGGAAAACAGTCCCAATGGAGTGCCACACACCTTACTGATGTCTCAGTGACATCCCTCTGATCCACACATTCTTACTAGAAGGGAAAATGAAGCTAGGAGAGATTATCATCACAGAGTAATTGGTGGAGCCAGAGTGGGATCTCTACATGCCCCAGTGCCTACTCTTGCAGTACCAACAGCTCCATTTCCATAAAATGTCATGAGAAGTTCATGCCATGTCCTTCCTCGGAAGGAAGTATAAACATTGGGAAAAAGAGAGGCTTTGGGAGGCCATACCCAAAATGACAGGTGACAAGGACAGTGGCCATAGAGCTGCCGGGCTTCACAAGACACTGCCTTTCATGGCCCTCTTTGCATCTCCGAGCATTCCCAGCTGCTGATCGGTAGTCGGTTGATTCTTCACATGGCTCCAATCAGTCCAGGAAGAGGGCAGTGCGGTGCGAGGCTGAGTCAGGGGAGTGGGGGGAGGCAGCCCCAGGTCTCTCCATGTTTTCTGGCAACCCATTGTCAGCAAAGATTTTGTAAGCCTTTCTTCATGTTCTGCCACAAGGTCTCAATGCTGACTAATGACCTTAGTGGTTTATTCCTGATCTCTTTGGGCCAAAGGTTACTGGTCATGTCTGTTTAGGACAATACCCTAACTAAAACACACACGCTCACAACCCCCACCTCCACATCACCCTCCTCCCAAATACCTGGATAGCCCAACAGTGGGGATTTCCCGGCCCCGTCGCCCACCTCACAGCAATGACCTTCAGCTGTGCCTACCGATTCTGGCAAGCAGAACTTCAGCAATGCCAAGATAGGCAAGGCAAGTAAACAAGCAGTGACGTAGTAAGTCTGAGAAAATGGCAGAGCCGGATGCATCCGGCAGCGTCTTTCCAGAGCCTGCGCCACAGGCCACGCCATCGCCTTTCTTATAAGCTCTTTCCATGTCCCACGCCATCGCCTTCCTTATAAGCCCTTTCCATATCCCACGCCATATCTTCCAGCTTTGGCACCACCTCTCTCCTAGAGTCGCCTCAGCTCGTCATAAAGAGGAGGGAGGAGGAGCGGTCAGCACCCAGGCTGTCCTTCTTTCTGACCTTCAGAGTGGCCAGCATCCTGCTCTTTGCTACACGTCCATCGTCTCCTTCCTGGTTCCAGGTTTCTTCTGTATCCCCAAGGTCTGTCACTTGTAGCTTCCCAAACTGCTCCATCCTTCGAAGCCCTGCTCCACTTGCTTCTCTGCCTCTCCAGCCAGACTTCTTCCCCCAAGCCTCCTGCATTTCCAAGCGAGGTCTCGGCTCCTTCCCTCCATGCCAATCAATCAGTCCTCACTCCTCACATAGACCATCTATTCTGGGGGTCAGGAACCACAGTAGCTTTTTCTTTGCCACCTGGCATGTAATGAGGGTGTGTTCCGTGCTAGGGGAAAGAGTGTCTGTCTCGCTGGTGATAAATTCAGGCCAGCGGCAATCACTGGGACCAGCTGGCAGCTGCTGGCTCTCACTGGACAGGCTGTGCCAAAGCCCAACCACACGTATTCCAGAGACCCAGCAACTTCATCCCAAGCTCAGCACCTGCCAAATCTGCTGTAGTATCTGACCTGCGTGTGCTGTGTTGACAGAAAAAAAGGGAGAGGAAAATTTAGAAAATACCCTTTCCTGTTAAATATTGAATCAGTTATAAATTTTCAAGCAAGGTTCAACCTTCTCCAAATCAAAGTTACAATTATTGTATCATGTAAGGGCTACATAGACCATTTGCCACTTGTGTGATTGCTACTTCTGGCAGGCTTAGAGAAATACAAATTAAAACAACACTAAGGTTCACCTAATATCAGTAAAGATGGCTGTGATTAGAAACAGCAAATGCTGGCAAGGCTGTGAGGAAAAAGGAACCCTCCTACATTGCTAGGGGGACTGCAAACTGGTACAACTACGATGGGAAGTAGAGAGGAGATTCCTCAGAAAACTGAACATTGACATCCCATTTGACCCAGCTGCACCTCTGCTGGGTACCATTCTGAAAGAGTTAAAATCATCATACTGTAGTGATACGTGCACACCCATGTTTATAGCAGCACAATTTATATGACAGCCAAATCTTGGACGAAGCCAATATGCCTGGATCAAGCAGACATGGTAAATACACCTTGGAGTATTATTCTGCCATTAAGAATGACAAATCTGGGTCATTTGTGTGTAAATGGACGCTCCTTGAGAGCAAAATGCTCAGAGAAATGAATCTGACCCAGAAAGCTACATGTCATCTGACTTCTCTAATATGAGAAAATCAAACCATTAAAGATGTAAAAGACACGGAAGAAAGTAAGAAGATGGACATTGTAGAAAGGAAAGGGGCACGGGAAAGGGGGCGGTGACAGGGGGAAGGGGAAGGGGAGGTGACATGTAAAAAGAAAAACGCTGCTGTCAGGGTTTGTCTGAAGCCTCCGGCGCATGCCTTTGCCCACGCGGGCTGGGTGAACAACTCCCATTTTGCCGCCGCAGAATTATGCACGTTGTGTGGGAGGTGTGCCCCACTCCGACGCTCTCAAGACACTGAGGAAGGCCTTGTGCTGGAACTGAGTTTCTGAGTCCTTAGAGAAAGAGAAGAGAGGGAACAGCAGCCACTCACTGCAAACTTGTGCTGCCGGTAGGAGGGATAGGAGGCGGTGACTCCCGCTGGAGTCTGCATGGAGAAGATAGGCCACATAGCGGGACGTGAGCCGACACTGCAGCTAGAGTTAGCTTTTCATTCCTACGGCATCTTCAGAAAACAATCAACTTGTAAAGGGAAGAGGCTGATTTTTGGCTCATAGTTTTAGAAGTTCCAGCCCATGGTCGAGTGGCCTTGTTGTGTGTGAGTCTGTGACATGGCAGCAACTAATGGTGGGGAGTGTGTGGGGCAGCCAGCTGTTACCTCACCTTGTTTTGTTGAGGAGGTAGAAAGAGAAAGAGACACAGAATGAGACATAGAGAGAGAGAGAGCAGCTGTATAATAATTTTAACAGATACCTAAACAATGTACAAATTTATGGCATACCATATAATACTTATTCTGGCTTCCTATATTCCGAATATTCTATTATTCTGTTACCCCTTTCTCAGATGTATGGCTTTTAAATATTTTCTCACACCCTGTACGTTGGTTGTCTCCTCTCTGTAGATTTCTTTGATGTGCAGAATGTTTTTAGTTCGATGCAAATGCATCTGTCTATATTTACTTTTGTTTCCTGTGTTCTGGGGATCTTACATAAAAATCTTCATTGTGACCATTTACCTATAAAAGCCTCAAATTTATTCATCTTTATGGAAGGGTAGTGCTCCATTGTATACATATACCACGATTTTTGCATCCATTGGTCCATTGATTGATATCTTGGCATCTTTCACAATTTAGCTATTGTTAGCTGTGCTGCTATAAACAGGAGCATACATATATCTCTGTTATACATTGTTTTTTAACTCTTTAGAAAAGATACCCCCAAGAGGTTGGGCTGGATTAGATAGAATATTTATTTCCAGCTTTTTGAGGAATCTCCATACTGCTTTCCATAGTGGTTGTAACAGTTTATAGTCCCACCAGCAGTCTAAAAGCGTTCTTTTCCTCTGCAACCTTGCCAGCATCAATCGCTGTTCCAGTTATTGACACCCGCCATTCTCACTGGCATAAGGTGTTATCTTAGTGATGTTTTGATTTGCATTTCTCTAATGGCTGAGGATGTTGAAAATCTTTTTGTATATTTGTTGGTCATTTGAACTTCTTCATCTGAGAACTGCCTATTCATTTCAGTTGCCCTATACCAAGGTACAGTGGCTTAGAGGAAGTTTGATTGTTGCATATAATGAGGCAATCGTTATGTGCTCTGTGATTATTTTCTCTCAAAACAATCTTCAGAGTTTCTAATAATATGCGTTGGAATGAGGGCAGCCTTTGTAATAAATGGGGCTGGGAAAATTGTATATCCATATTAAGAGGACTTATCATAGTAAATGGGGATAAATTGAAAGTACTTCCCCATATATCAGGAACAAAGCAAGGCTGCCCACTTCCACCACTCATGTTCAACACTTCTTGAAAGCTTAGCTAGATCAATCAGGCAAGAAAGTGAAATAAAGGGAACACTTATTGGAAAGGAAGAAGTCAGACTATCCTTATTTGTCCATGTCATGATTGTCTACACAGAAGACCCCAAAAACTTCACCACAAGACTCTTAGAACTAAGTAACAAATTCAGACAAATTGTATATTACAAAATTAATTTAAAAAGTGTTAAGCATTCCTCTACACTAATAATGAGCTCACTGAGAAGGAGCTGAGATGAAAAATTCCAGTCTCAATAGTGCCTCAGAACACCTAGGAGTAAGCCTAGCTAGGAGTATTTACAAAGAAAAGTGTATTATGCTGAAAAAAGAAATTGAGGAGGACATTATTAAGTGGAAAGACATCCCTGTCCCTGGACAGGCAGACTTAATACAGCCAAATGGCTATATTGCCAAAACAGTCAATTTTTTTAACCCCCTTCTTCTTTCATATGTAAATCCTACATTGCTGTCTAGGTCCCATGTCAGGATCCACGCCCAGAAATCTCCCTGACTTCACTCCATAATAACCTTCTGCTTGAACTGGACCATTTATTTCAATAAAAGACTCTGTGTGTTCCCCTCTCCTCATATGAACTTTGATTGAGCTCTTTGGGGCATGCATTGTGGTTTATCATTAACATTCCTGCAGGCTCAGGTACAGGCGCTCAGGACAAAGTGAGCGCTTGAAAAGACCTGCTTAGCTATGTCTTTCTTTTTACCATCTCTCTTCCACACTGTTTTCAACAGAAGATAGAAATTTCAGACCCAGAATAGAAGTAGCCTGAGACCCAAACATTGATCCTTGGAAGTGTCACTGTTTTTCAGAAATTGCCTTTTAACATGAAAGCAGGCACCAAGTGTTTCATACTTTCATGTGCTTGAGCTGGAAAGCCTCTTTTCCCTTTCCCCGCACTTAACTGCAGATGTGCACTGAGCATTTACTATTCACTAGACACTATATTAATCATAGTTAATACCAACAGGGACTTCTCTACCTCCAGGGCATGTTTGTCTTGTTATAACAGAACTTTTTCCAACCAAAAACGCTCTGTGTACCGTTGAGGTATTTGGAAAGAGTTGGCCATTGAGGAGAAACGAGTCCATCTGCTGGAAAACAAATTAACCAATGGAGGAAAAAAGTTTTCTGAACTCAAAAGGGGATAAATGCTACCTTCTCTTCCAAGAGCTGGGATTTGGGGACTATTTGATTTTAGAATTTGACTTGCAGATTGGTCTAATAACCTGGCATGTTAATGATGGAAAACCATGGGGTTGATAAAAAGTGATGGTGGAGAGGGGAGAAGTCCACAGAATGGGCTGCCTGCTCTCTGCTTCTCCTGAGCCCTCAGTGCAAGCCATCATCAGCATTTCCATTAGAGAAAGCAGCTGGTTCCTGGAGAAGAACCAAGTTGTCCCTCGAGCAGAGTGTACGAAACTAACTAGAACAAGGTCATCAGGGCAATATTTCTCTGGATCTCTGATGGATGTGGATATTGTTTTGTTGTACAAAATCCAAGAGGACTGAGCTGTAAGTTATAAATCCCTAGGCAGACCATCTCTTGGACTGATGTGAATGTGTGATTTAACTCTGTTTGTCTTTAGTTGGTCCTTGCATTATCCTTATAGCCACATAGGTCTGCCAGCTGTGCAGAACTGGTAGAATGATGCTGTGTCAAGGGTAGAAGAGTCACATTCAGCCAAAATGACTGAGGGTCAGAAGCTCACACATCTCCCTGCCCTCCCTCCCCAAAGGCCCCTCTGCAACCTGACAGCTTTCCATGAGACCCAGTCCCATGCTGAGGGTCCTCAGGATTTGTGTGAAAGCATGATGGGTTTTCAAGCGGTTGAAGTGATAAGCAATTGACACGATTAGTTCCTGGTTCTGCCGATTCCTTTTTAGGTTGCCAAGGACATGATCTGATCCTGTGATAGCTCTCAGTCTCAACAAGGATCTCTGAAGGTGAAACAACCCCGAGGCCCGGACTCGGGACTCACATACTTTCATCCCTTTGGGACAAGACTTGCACAAATTTAATCTCTTTTGGCATTGCTTTCTGTGAGAAACTAATGAGAAAATAGGAGTGAAATCATTTTTAAAAGTTTAAACAAATATAGGGGTTTTTGCATTGGCTGCAGAATCAGAGGTCAAACTTCCACGAGGACTGGAAGTGGGAAGACCTCTAGAAGAGCCAGCCTGTGACCATCTCAAGCCCTGAACCCGTTGTTTCACCTCCCATGAGAGTAAGACCCTGCTGTGGATGACCACGTCCAGGCAGAGAGAAGCAACCATTCTGAGAGATGGGGCTGCAACATCCCTCGTAATCCTGCCTCTCGGGGTGTCAATATTTAAAGGGCCAGTGGAGCCTTAGAGTCTTGGAAAGAGAAATCTTCCAAGCTTTGTGACTCTGATGGATTTATGTGATGTCAACTTTACTGCACTGAGTGTGGGTTCCCATATTCCCTTACCTAGTTGATGGTGGATTTGGAAAACAGAAGTAAAGCAGAAACCAGGTCTTCCAGACATCCAGACTTTGATTTGGTTCCACATACTGTCACAGTGCACCCACAGCATCATTTACTGACAGCTTACCTTGTCAGCGTACAGAAGCAGCCAGGCCCTCACCAAATCCAGATCCTACCAGAGCCCCACCCACCATCTCAGCATCTCCAACTTGGGGACCAGCAGTGTGGTAGCTCTACAGGCTCCCAAGGTCTCCAGCTTCCCTGCAGATCACTCATCACCAGAGTTACAGAGTTAGAGAAAAACTAATGGGGTACACCAGCCACGCCTTGCGGGCTGTAGATCATCTGTGTAGGCTTCTTCCTGTCCTTGTTCCCCTGCTATGACAATCTTCCCAGACTGCCCAGCCTGACATCTCAGGTCCAGTCCCTCAGCAACACTAGCCTCTCCCGGAGCATCCTCCCAGACATAGAAACAACCTCCCACATGAAGCTCATACCGCACAGAGGTCCTGGTCATTCTGCCTCTAACCCAACCTTTCTGATACAGAATCTGATCCTGAAAGAATACAGAAAACAAGCTCTAAGAGTAAGTTCTTAAGGTTGGGCCTGACTTCTCCGGAATCAACTTTCTGATCCAACTAGACTTAAAGGCACAAATACCCCTGTGTGCACGTGTCCAAATAAAAACTGTTTGTCATGTATATATTGTTTTGAATATATATATATATATATATATATATATATATATATCAGATATACATATATAAAGTTGTACATATATATACACACATATATAAATTGGGATATATATATATATATGTGACTAAGCTCATTAACATATTCATTACTTCTATCATATTTATCAAATGACAGAATTTCCCTTTTAAGGCTGGATAGTATCCCTTTACATGGGACATTGTCTTCAATTGTCTTCATCATTCACATATAGATAGGCATTGAGACCAACTTTTGTATCTTAATTATGTGACTAATGCCATAAAGAATGTAAGAGTTCTGATATCGTTTCACTGTATAAACCTCATTTTCTCTATAAATACATCCAACGTCAACAATGGAAAGAAACAGATTATTGATATACATCACACATTGGCTGAGTCTTAAGGGCATTATGCCCAAGGGGAAAGGGCCAATTTCCAAAGTTTCCATACTATACAGTTCCATTTGTAGAACACTCTCCAAATGACGGAATTGTAGTGATGAGAATGGTGAGTAGGTGGGCAGGAGGGTGTGACTATGAAGGGGTTCCACATAGAATTTTCTTTGAGGCAGGGGAGTATTTCTGTATCCTGATACTGGTGGTCATTACACAAATTTACAAGTAATAAAGTTTTGTAGAACCGTACAAAAAAGTAAACTCTAAATGAAACCTCTACTTTAATTAAGCGTACTGTGCTGATGCAAATGCCCTGGCTGTGAGAATTCTGGGCTATTATTGTGAAGAAGCCAAGGGAAGTGTAATGAAACTCATCGTGCTCTTTTGCAATGTTAGTGTGAACCTAAAAATTTTTTTTAAATAAATTTTGACCAAAAAAAAAAAAAAAAAAGAAGGATCGGTGTCTGTGAAGTCAATAGGGATAGCAGCCTGCTAGAGCAGTCGTGATCCATAAATCCAAAAGCTCTGGGTTGACTTTTGTCACCACTGAATTTATTCATTGATAAAGACAGGTCACCATCCCAGAAGCCATTAGGTGAAGGGAGGCCATGTTTTCTTGAAGAAATAGCCACCAACACAAACAGTTACACTACAAATCTTCCTCCACAAAGGCATAGTAGTCAAAGTAGAAGGTCATGGAGATCAGAAAATCCATGGAACTTTACCTTGGTTTCATCTTAAATCGAGTCCATTAGGTTCTCAAAGCTCAAAAATACTCTGTTCCTATTCCCTTAGTTTGGGACCTGGAATATTTATAGATTCAGTAACTGACAAAATTCCCACATTCCTCCCGAAATCATAGGTAAGGGATAATACAGTGGGGAAGGCCAAGGAGATTCTATTATAACTGTCTTTACCTACGAAAATATTAAACCAGAGGCAGTGCTACATTTTAAGATTCATGTCACACACCCAAACCCACATCCACACACACATCCACACGAGTGAAAGATGTGGGAATTATGTTTCCTACCATGTCCCCTTTCAAGTTCTCTATTTTGTCTATACAAAGAAAGATGGGCCCGGAAAATAATGTAGATCATCATAAATTCAAATGTACAGCGATTGAATCCAATTACAGCTGCTACTTCTAATAATTGTCATTGATGAGGATTATAAATAAACCAGTCACATTGAATTTAAGGCCCTACCTACTGCAAAAGCCCTATTTCCAAATAAAGTTACTGTTGTGGTTTGGAGTGGGAATGTTCCCCAAAAGCCTCATGTACTTGGATGCTGTGAATACCTGTGGAACCGTGTGCTGTTATGAGGTGGGGCCTGGTCAGAAGGGGCGGAACACTGGGACTTGACCCAGAAGGGTGGTACATTGAGGCTTGACCTGCAAGGAGCCGATCACTGGGATACGACTGCAGGGGTATTTGCTGACTCTGTCCTTCCTTGCCCACTTGGCATACTGGCTGTCACTCCATGAACACCTTTCCTCCTGCCGGGTCTCTGCTATTGCTTCTCCCACTGCCAGCGGCCCATGAATGGACTGAAACCTGTGAGCTAATGTGAATCTTTCCTTTCTTGTGTTGGCTATTTTATCCCAGCAATGAAAAAGTAATTAAGACAGCTAAATTCTAAGGTTCATATAAAAGTGAACTTGGCAGGGAGTAGAGAGGAGGCAGGGAGCAATAGTCAGTTTGTCAGAATACCCGATCCTAAGAACAAGAGAAGCAGGTTGCTTCTAAACCATAGGGACAGCATAAACCCTCCCTGTTCTATTTCAGAACTAACTGATCCCCAGCCCCGGGTCGTGTGTATGGACCTTGATAAGTCCATCTGATATATTACATTCATAACTGGCATCCAGTTAATTGGTCCCGGTGAGCAGATAGCAGGATCTATATTAGACCCATTGGTGAGAAATATGAATGCAAGAGCATGGGAGATTAACGCGACACGGAAATTCAGAGGCCTTCTGCTTGGTGAACTTTACGGAGACCCAGTTGTCCTGCTGCAGACTGAAATGCTTTCCAAGCTTAAGGGCAAGTTTCTGTATCCTACTCAAGTTACCCCAAAGAAAAAGGCATTCTGGATTTAAGGCAACATATGCTCACTCCCTCTGGGTACTCTGACGTATTTACCGAGGAATCCAAAAATCTACCAGCTTTAAGTGGGGTCAGAACAAAAGAAGCCTTTCAACTGGTCCATATCATGTGGACCTTGCCCCTCATGGACCATGGTGGAGAAAACCAGTGGTGCACAGAGTATCCAGATATGAGTGCTGTGTGAAGCCAGGCCCCTGTAGAGGAATCCTGTAATCAGCCCTTTGGATTCTGGAACAAAGCAATGTTATCTTCTGTAGCTAACTCTTATTTTTGTGGAGGAACACCTGCCAACGTTTTGGTCACCTTACTAGACTGAAAACTTGACAGTAAGCCATTACCATATCCTTCGGATAGGTCATTCTGAAATGAATACTGCCTGATTTGCCACGTCCCATAAATTGGAGTGTGCACAGCAGCACTCCATCATCAAGTGAAGTGGTTATTTTTGGTATGGGACTTGAGCATATCCCAAAGGCACAGGGGTGTGTGTGTGTGTGTGGCTCAGATGCTCGTGGTCCATTCTCCTCCTGCAGTGACTCTCTCCTCTTACTCTGCACTGTTCATTTTGTCTGGATGAGCTTTAGCCAGAGATATGGACACTTGTCAAGAAGCTAACGATCTGACAAAGCTGTTGAATGCCTAAGTAACAGGACCAGAAAAGAAGTATGTGAAAAGAACTACAAAAGGTGTCTGGGAAAGGGGTCTGTGAGCAGAATTCTCCGAAAGAGCAGTAGTGTGAGCATGGTTGTCCCTCACAGATGTTCTTAGAACTTCAAAAAGAAGGCTCTTAATAGCTAATAGATAAAATGGTCCTCCCATGTGACAGAATAGGACTATTTCCAACCACTTTCTCCTTATTCATTGGGCTCGTGAACAGTGACCTTGCCAGCGTATGGGAAGTGTTGTGTGGATTGGGCACAGATGTCTGCTTGCTATGGCTGAACTGGCTAGATCCACAGCATGTTCAATCTGCCAACAGTAGGCACGAATGCACAGCGTACTGAAATATGCTTTCCTCATTACGGCACTAACCCCTGTTAGGATCAGCTACCGTAGTCATGGAAAAAGCAGCAGTTCGTTCTCATGGAAGCACCGCTTACCTTGGCACAATCTGCCTTTCATACCCACAGTTATTTTTTCCAACTCTACCATCGGTGGATTCACCTTATCCATTGTCACAGTGTGCCAATTTTTTTTTATTAAGTATGATGGTTAACCGCAGTTACCAATTTGGCTGGACTGAGAGATGCTTAGAAAAACTGTGAAGCACATTTTTGCTTGTGTCTGTGAGAATATTTTCAGTGAAGACTGGCAATGTGGGTCAGCGACCTGAGTGGGGAGAACTTCATACACATACACACTCCTCCCTTCTCTGCTGGTGACTGTTGTCATCAATAGACAGAAAATTCTAGATTCTTCAGGCTGTGACTAAAGGCCTCGCACCAGCAATTCCCCAGGGGCCTTCAGCCTTGAGCTGGGGCAGCATCCTTGGTCCCTCTTGTTCTGAGGCTCTTGGCTTTCTAGACTGGAGAGTTCTTGGTTCCCCAGTCTCCAGCCTGCAAACAACCACAGTGAGATTGTATAAGCAACTTAATAAGCCCCCTGCTATAATTATATATACTCTATGTATTGTCCTGTTCCTTTATAAAGCCTTAACTAATATAATAAGGGATTCATCTAGCAGCAAATAAAATGCATCAATAGATTCCTCATCATACAATTTATTGGTTTCACCAAATTTGCACAATGCTGAAGTAGATGGCTGGATACAACAGTGAGATGGCCTTTTGAAGGCTTAGTTACAGTGACAGCTGGCGGGCAACACGTTGTAGGACCATTGTTCTCCAAAGTGAGAGACGGTGTCTAAGCAGGTGGTGTTGTGTCTCTCACAATCAGGATTCACACACTTAGAAACTAAGGGATAGAACTAAATGTAGATCCTCTCACAGTTGCTTCCTATTCCAGCAGTTTTGGGCTTTCCTAGTCTAGAAATCCCAGTACCCTAAGAGAAGTGCTTCTGCCAGGGCACAGAGTGATGCCTTCATTATAACGTGAGCTGATATCACTACCACTATGCTGGTCTCCTTCTGTCAGCAAATAATGGGGTGTCTTCTAGGAGTATGGGTCCTGTGATTGCATTAGTAGAATTAATTATCTGTAATCACATGAACAATTTCAAAATGAGAGCTATCATAGTTATATGCATGCTTTTATTTTGATAAAAATGTACTTGTATACAATAGCCAGCTTTTTCTCTTGCCCTGTTGCAATTTCTTACTGACTAATCTTCTATGTCAGTAGTAGTTAATCTTTTATCTCAGAAATTTAGCCAGAGGGTATTAATGGAAGGATGTAACTTACCTAGAGATAGAATGTATCTTCTTTTAAAGAGAAAGTTGGCATATTATCCATCAGATGAAGGACATTTGCATTATTTTAGGCAAATAGCTGATTTTGCTATTGCCTTTGTTAGGAAATGTTTTAAATGACTATACACGCATAAAAAGTTTGTTAGGGGTTGGTATAAGGGTGTGATAAATTGGTGTCAAGTCAACTTAGCTAAACTGAAACTATGTTTTCCAAAATTCTGGGTCACCAATGGCTACGAGGTACATGTTATATATGAGAAATATAGGGAAACGTGAAGGCAAAGCTACCATCCTTTTTTGCTGAGTTGGTACCGGGTCCCGGGTGCTGACACGGCTCACACACACTGCCGCATGCCCGCAGGCCCGCCCCACTAGTGCACAGCTTCGACTCCTACTCATTTCTTCCTTCAACGTACCTGTCTCCTGACTGATCTAGCTCTGTGACGGTGCATACGACCTACTCTTGCACGTCACTGTCAGTCATCAGAGCTGGAGCCTTGGAGGAAATATGCTCAACACAGGTTGTAGTTCATGCGTTTGCCTCTGGTTCACCGGCTTAGACTCCAGTGCCCTTGCTTCACCACTCCACAAACTTCACCTCTTCCCAGTGGCCTGCCTGCTGCCTTTGGGCTCCAGCACCTGATGCAAAAGCAACAACCTCCCAAAAACTTTTACCAACTCCTACAGCTCCATGAAAGCGAAACCGCATAATAAAATCCTTGGCATGTACTTCAACATCTCTCTGGTTGAACCATGGCCATTACAGCACTGTCCCAGACCCTCGGCCTACCGACCTTAGCAGACACTGACAGGTTGTCCTTCTCACTGGTCCTGCTAGAAGCTGTCACTTGGGGCAAATCTGCAAGACATTGTACCAGTCAAATCCCTGAGATGGCTGTGGGTCACAATATTTTTACCTCTAAGACTCACTTGTTAATGTCTTTTCACCAGATTATTGGCACAAATATGTATTATGTACCAATTAAGTTGCTTCTTCCTATTTTACAACTGATAGATAATCAAAGCTGCTCATCAGCTCTAGAAAGCTCACCTTCCTGCCCTCTACTGATATAATTCTAGCCAAAAGCAAAGAAAATTGGTCAGTTCTTCAAAGACAACTGAGGAGGAATAATTGTCACATGTTTACGTTTCCTTCAGAAATGCCATGGAAAGAGAGAAAACATCAGCAGCCTGCAGGTGGGAGAGCCATGACAAGCCTTTCCAGGGATCCAGTTGGTGGAGTCGCAGCCAGGCTCCAGCAGAGCCAGCATGGGTGGAGGTGGGATGGCAGTGTGTGCGCCCGCCCTGATGGACAGATGTGGCACATTCCTGCAGTATTCTAAGTCTGTGCTTGAAATGAAGCTGCACTTGAAAGAGCAAGGAAGAAAAACTGCACACAGCTTAACAGAGGAGAAGGCTGCCTTAGAGTGCTTTCAGTCTGTGTGGTTCAGGTCTAAAGTGCCCCAAAACGCTCCTGTGTTTTGAAGTGATTGGCTCATGGGAGTACTATACTCATCAGGAATTCATCCATTGGTTAGTTAAAAAGCTGAAAGTGCTGTTAAGAGGTGGAGCCTGGCTGAAGATGTATGGCTGGGGGTATGACCTGGAAGGGTGTATCCTTGTCCCATACCCCTCCGTCCCTGCAAAATGGCCATGGCAAAAGCACCTTTTCCTCTACTATGCCCCCCTGCAATGCTGTGTCTGCCTTGGAGCCGGCAGCCATGGACTCAAACTGTAAGCCAAAAAGTAAGTATCTCCACCTTTAAGATATTGGTGTTGGGTATCCTGACTGAGTGGCAGGAACCTGGCTAATACTCAAAGTGACATCAAGGACATACCCTGTTCAGATGATGTATCTGTGAAGCATGGCTAATACTAGAGAAAACTGAAATGAAATCACCATCCTTGTTTCTACCAGGATGGTCGAGTAAGAAGTGAACAAAGTCGAAGACAAGTTCTCTATGGGTTTCCTCCAGATTATAACAATAAAGACGGTAATAACAATGGTGATGCTTGGCAGGAGTCCGAAGACTTGTGTTCAGGAGTTTATTCTGTTAAGTTTGTGATTCTGAGGAAATGATGGCGTGATTCTTGGCTTAGTTTTCATCTTTATGTGCAAGAAGGACGCTGAACAGACAGCTCTCTGCAGAGATGTCGAATGTCTATCAAGGCTCTGTACTCCTCTCTCCCAGACGAGCTACTACTGGAAACCTCCCCTGCTATCGGGGCTCACTGGTAGAATAATGGTGAGATGTCACTGGTTCACTTCCAGACCAAAGTGGACAAGAAGCCAATGTGGCTCACTTAACACTTTCTTCTCCTACATCATGGCACCCTGGGCAACCATAGAAGCCACCCACCCATACAGATCCTCCATCAGTCATGCCGGGGTGGAGAGAGCCCAGCCCTCACAGCAGGACTTGACATGAATGACAAATAACCCTTTATTGTGTTCAGCTGGTGAGGTTATACAATTTACCCATTAACACAACTAATAGGTGGATATAGCTCCTAAGCTGGAAGCTTATGATCATCTCAATTTTCAAATACTTTCTTTTAAATTTTTGTTATTTAATCTAACCTAAAGAATGACAACCTGTGAAATAGATTAGTGAGATACTTTTCTCATTTTACAAATGGAAATCTGAAGCTCAGAATTCAGAGATGACTTGCTGAAGTCACCAACAAGCATTCAAGCCAAGATGTGGAACAGGAAACAGGACCACATTTGAGATGGAGCAGAGGATGGTGCCAGCAGTCAAGTCACAAAGACCTGGGTATGACCCTGGATCTGCCCCTGTGACTATCAGCATATTCTGTAATGTCCTTCAGAATCTATATCCTCAACCATAAAGAGAACATATGAGGTAATAGCAATCTTGTAAAGCTGTTACAAAGATAAAAGAAAACCGTTATGTAGATACCATGGAGTCCCACTCCAGATGGATACGTAGCTAGTAGCGATGGCTCTCACTCGTTGGGCACGTAGCATTGCCCTTACACTTCGTGACTCAGTCCTGCAACTTTGACACACTTAGAGCACCCCTCTGAAAATGAGAGTCGGGGAAATTAAGCGATTTCTCCAATTTTATATATTAGACTGATTTCCCAAGGAAGAAGAAACAGGGGAAAGTAAAAAGGAAGGGGCAGGCGATCATCACCCAGCTGGCTATCACTAAAACAGATTGGCTCTGTCAGACTGTCCTCTGAGAAACTTCGTAACATGAAGCTCGTGGCTGTCCTGGGGGAGGTGAGGCGTGTGCATAAGCAGCAGCTCTGAGCGTGGTCCCAGGGAAGCCCCAGCGTGAGGACAAGAGGAGCCCATTGCCAGCCTGAGCAGGGCAGGGCTCAGTGGGAGTCCTTGCCAAGCTGGTCACCACTGTGGTGGCTGGCACAAGAGACAGCATGTTTGAGAAGTTCTGAAGCGGTGCATTGTTGGGTATATTCCAACCTAGGAAGTTGTGGGGCTTGTCTGAGTTCACCTTTGTGAGATACGACCTTCCCAGTCCTTGGGGGGGTAGAGGGGGAGATTCACCAGAATGAATTATTTCCCAGTGGGAGCTGGTGCACAGACGTCCGTATGCTTGTTCTCTTTTGGTCCATGATCCATACCTTGTTTGAAGAATGGCTGGCACAGATCAGAGGTTTAGGTTTTGGTGTTGGCCACACACAGGGAAGCCACCGCCACCATTCACCACAGCGGCACAAGGAACTGCCAGTGTTGCAGTCCCTGCAACATTTCCCTAGTGTGCTCCATCTGCTTGGATAATCGGATAATGAAAGATGTTAACATGCACCGGGTTGTGAGGAAGAACAAGGTGGTTGCCTGTACTGGCCCATGCACTGAGAGGTGCTATTACAGAAGCTTGTGCCTGCAAGCTTAAAAAACAGAAGAGGTGGGGTTAATTCTATGATTAGGGAAGTCATGAGACTTTCCCATTAAAACTAGTTAATACTGTGGGCTGAGGCAAATGCCTGTGATCCCAGCTATCCAGGCGGCCCTTGGCCCTGTGGATCACAAACTCGAGGTCAACTTCGGCAATTTCATGAGAACTTGTCTCAAAGTTGAAAAAGAAGAGGGTAGCTGGAGGAACAGCTCAATGATAGAGTGCTGACAACCTGTCATGCACAGGCCTCTGGGTTCAATTTCCAGTACTGCAGACAAAACAAAATAAAACAAACTAATGCTATTGTAGAAGTATAATTTATAGAATCATTAGAGGTCTAGAAGTGTTTAAAAGTATCATACTATTTAGAAGTATTTAGAAATATAGAAGTATTTAGAAGTTTAAAGAAAACGACTATGTTATGCAAAGTCTCTTCTCCTTAAAATGACTGCTAATATTTGAGCTACTCCTTTCTCAGACGTGTAAAAACAAACTACCATTTTTAATGAAATCGAATCATATGAGATAAATGTTTTTCTTTGCTAACAGTTTGTGGTTAATATTTTACTGCTGTTAGATATTCTTTCAAAACAACACTATAGCTAAATAATATTTTAGACATTTAGGTTCTTTGTAATCTTTTTCCTATTATACATAATGCTGTGATGAACACAGGTAAGTTTTTCATCACACTTCTGTGTTTTCTTTGGAAGTACCTTAAAATCAGGATCACTGTGACTAGTGTTATAAGCATTTATAAGAAAAAATTTATTGTTAAATTATTTCCATAAAGTTAGGCAGATTTGCAGTTCTACCAGTAATATGCTTGTGCAAAAGCACAGCAAAAAAAAAAAAAAAAAAAAAAAAAAAAAAAAAAAAAAAAAAAAAAAAACAAGTGAATGTTTGTAAATGGTGTTTAGATTGATGGGAAGAAACACAACCACATTACTTTGATTCATACCTCCTTGACTAAGAACTTAACCAGTTCTTAGATTTGTTGGCTATTGAGTTTCTTCTTTCATGAATGGTCTGTTCATTTTATTTGGCCATTTTTCAATTAAGGTATTAATATATTTATTGATTTAAAATAATTAAAGCTGTTTATTCTTTGTCATACTAGTTACAAATATTTTATCATAGTTTTAATTTCACTTTAATTTTTATTATAGAGTAGTTTTTAAAAGAATTGTGGATGTTTTGGGGGTTCTGTTTGTGTGTGTATTATGCAGTTCAATCTGGCAACAATTGCTTTTGTGACTTATCCCCGGCTTTATATGTTTATAACACTCCCAACCCAAAGGCAGATAAATGTGCTCCTATTTTTTTCTTTTAAATAACTGAGAACTCTAGAAAATAAGAATATATCAGAATTGAAAGAGCTGCCAAAGTCCTTCATTGTGTAAACAGTGAAACTTAGGCTCAAGAGACTAACCAACTCAAGACCCAGATCATACTGTCAGTAAGTAATAAAACCAAGGTTTTAGTTTTGATTAAGGTATAATTGAGCATTCAATTTAACGAGACTCTTGCACACACAATTTGAACCACCACTCAAGCTGGTACAGAGACTCATTCCACTATGGTCACAATCACCATCTAACATCTTTCATTACAGACCATGTTTCCCTGCAGTTGGATTTCAGGAAAGTAGAATTAAAAAATAAGTTACGTTTTTTTGATCACCTTTGTTCATTTGACACAATATTTTTGAGATTCGACCATGCTGTTCTGTGTCTATGTACCTTAGTCTTTTTGATTGTTGAGTAGTAAGTGTCCCACCATATGAGTACACTATCATGTGTTTGTTCTGCTGAGAGACACTTGGGCTTTTTCTATTTTGTGGCTCTTGTGCAAAAGGCGAATAAGAATATTCCCAGGTATTTATTTGATCATATCCCTTCACTTCCTTGGGAGTAGAGTTTCTGGGCCATTGGACAAAAACATGTGTAACTCTATAACAAAGTAGAGCTCAGTTTTATTTTTGGATTCTAAAGACCATGCCCCAAGCCACTCCACCATGCTGTGCCTCACAGACCCAGGCATGAAGAGGTCACACTTAAACCCTTCTGTTCTCTTCTTCTATGCTGCAGAAACGCAAGCAAGCTACTCTAACTCCTCAGCACCTTGTTTCTGTATCCTCGTCAACTCCCCAGGTGAATAGCAAATGAAGCACGCAGAATGGACCCTTGTACATGATTAACTTTTTATAATTATATGAGAGAATGTGTCTACATTTAGTTTTTCACGTACTGGATTCAAAGAATGGTTCTCTTGAGGTAGACAGAAGACTTGCCCATGAGAGGAAGGCCACTCTTCAAGATTGCTTAAGACAGGATGTTGGTCCTGCCCACGCTTCAGCTGGATCTGCCACCTGACTGGCCGAATGCCTGAGCTTGGTGGCCTTATATGTCCCTGTCACTTCTGAGATTCTTGCTCTCTGGTTCTCCCACTTGCTATTGTTGGGTTTAGTGCACACAGCACTCCCCTTCAGGGTCTGGCCCTTGCCAGAGCCTGAGGACTCAGTTGTTTTTAAATATTCCTTAGTATCTAGCAGGATCCTGGATCCAGCTTATCCTCTTCTCCTTGGGCACCATTAGGCTGGCAGATGCCTGCAAATTGCTTGGAGGTTTGTTACCAAGAGGAACATGCCCATAGCCTGGCATAGAGCTGCTGGGACTGAACCATAGGGCACCTTTCTGATTTTGAGTCTTTCCTAATTTTTTCTAGAACATAAATGAATCTGCCTTTGCCCCACACAGAAGAACGTAAGCCTTGTAGTGCAGAAGACCCTGGCATACAGTCAGCATGACAGGCAGGCAATGCACACATGTATAAAGGGAAAACATGTCAGCACTCAGGAGCTCGGTGCCTTCCTTCCTCTCACATGCTCTCCCTACACTTCCACTCCTGGCTGTTTTCAGGGAGGTACAAGAAAAAGAATAGAACCCAGGAAGCCTTTTTGTTTGGAAAAGAGAAATGAACTTATCACCCATTAATAAGGGTGCTTCCAAACCAATTGTGGCTGCACCGACAATAGGCAGTGAAAACCTGTAATCTACCATGGATTCAGCCACGGATTTCACTCATGTGCCTGACATCCTAACACGTGTAAGTCGCACACGGTGCAGTGGATGATTCAGAGCGTGAGGTATACGGAGATACGTGTGGTACCACTTAAGATTTGAAAGTGCAAAATCAGGCTACTATGGTACAATGCAGTTATGGAGACACTATATGGAATGAGCACAGATAAACGTGTCTAAAATAGTGTGAAAATGGTGACACAAATACCAAATCCAGGAAGGAGTTTTCCTAATTTTGGACCCAATTACATGGATAATTTGGTTACATGGAGTAAGTGAAAGTTTTAGAACCACAGCTGGCTTGATCAGAGCTGGAACAGAGGGAAGATTTACTCCCTCAGGATGTACCAGAGTTCATCATATATCAGGCACTGCTGCCGCACTTGGGTCAGATGAGTGACCAGACAGGCCTCCCTGCCCCAACTTGCACTCTTGCTGTGCTCTGGCCTAAGGCGGGAGGGCTGCTTCACAGCAGGCCAATTGGGGGCCAGGACTTTAACTTCAGAGAGCAAGGTCACCAAGTAGAATGTGCAGGCTGCTTCAACACACCAGGCACAGAATTAAGGCTTTGCACCTTAGTGCCCCAAAGAGTGGGGTGTCTCTGGCTGAGGAAGGATCTGTAAGACCTGACAGAACAAGCTTGTGCTATATTATCAACCCCTTCACAGAGCCCAAGCTGTACAGAAACTGGTGACATGTGCCCTGCCCCCAAGGAGCTCACAAATTTGTTCTGACAACTGTTCATTCTGCAGTTCATTCAGCAAATACCTTCTGAATGAATGTGCAAACGTCTGTATGAGGTAACGTTCCATCTTTGCAACCTAGCAAGGATGTGATCTACAGCACCACAGCAGTGTGGCTGCGGTCTCGGAGAGAAGAGGTACCCTGGCTCCAGACAGGAGTAAATGTAGGAGAGTTATGATGCACACTTGCCTCTGATCCACCCCAAGTACCCTCTCCTCTTTTGCTTAAACACTGCTAATTCCCTAGTCCTGGTCCCTGAGAGACTTGGGCCCCAGCCATAGTTTTCCAAACTCAAAACATCCACTCAGAGGAGATAAATCTGTGCTTCTGGAAGTCTCAGAAGGAGGGTTGGAAAATGCTCCTGGGGAAGCATCAGCCAGACAAAGCAGAAAGGCTCTGCCAGAGACTCGGAGGCCTGGATGTCTGTCACAGCACTATCATTGGGCAGCAGATGACTTTATGCAATGACTTCTTTAATCTGTAAGCATGCTGCATTTGGTTCCTAGAACTGCTGTAATAAAGGTCCACACACTGAGTGGCTTAGGGCAACAGAAATGTAAAATTAGTAATCAGTGTAAGTCAAGGTGTTGCCAAGTTTGATTTCTGCCACGGCTGGCAGGGAGTCCTTCCGATACCTCTTCTCTACCTTCCGGTGGTCTGCTGACAATCTCGGTGGTCCTTGGCTTGTAGACATCACCAAATCTCTGCTTTCATGTTGAAATGGCATTTTTTCCTATACGTGCGTGTATTTTCACCACGTTTTCTTTCTATAAGACATAAGTCACTTCAGATTAAGGGCCCTGCCCCGTCATATGACCTCATCCCAAATAACTGTAACAACAATGAAAGGGAAGCGAACAAATGATAAAGAAGAACTGTAGTTGCCCAGAGAGAGAAGGCCCTGGAGACAAGAGCAGCAGCTGACCAGAGGGCTGTAAGCCCTGGGAGGAAGCATGTCATTTCCATGCCTCGTCATCTAGTTGTAGTGTGGCAGCCTTTTGTGTCACCCACGCTCCTGTAGATAACCCCTAATCTATGCTTCTGTACATAGCTCCTCACCCATTCTCCTGAAAGTAACCCCAATAAGCTCGTGGATCACCAAAGTAAACTTTGGTGCAATGCTAACTTTTGCCCATCTACTATGGCTCATCTGGGATGCACAGATTTTTGCGTGTATTTCCCCATAAAAAAGCGTGAATGCAACACTTGTTCACCCATAGCCAAGCACCACAGAAAAACTTTTCCTGGGGAGACAGATACACCAAAATCTACCCCCTCCCAACAGAGAATATCAGATGGGCCACAGTAATGATTGCACCAAAGTCCAGCCTGGTGAATCATTGAGTTTATTGAGGATGCTTCCAGTAGAGAGGATGAGGAGTTACCTACAGAAGCATAGACAAGGGGTTATTAAGAGAACATGAATGAGAGATTGCTTACCGGTCTATGGCTGACTCAAAATGCCCTATGGCATATGGAAACTGCATTTCCAAACATGTTCATATTTTGAGATACTGGATGTTAGAAGTTCATGAGGACCACTATTTGTTTAGTAAGTTCCTCTTGAAGCCTTCTGATCATTGCTTGCATTTCTTTGAGGACATCTTGTTTGAACTTAATGTTCAACTCATTTATTTGCTTTCTGACTTTCTTCCCTATGAATTCCACTATTTCAGGGCCCATGACATTAGTTTCTGGGGTCTCAGGCATTTCTGTGGGTGCCCTGTTGCCTTGTCTTCTTCCCATGTTTCTGTTGTTGAGGATCCTCACTTTAAAGGCCCAGACGAGAGGATTCTTTGCATGGCGACGAGGTTGGAGTTGGGGGAGCTGAAATTCCTCTGAGTTCTGTGCTGGGAATAAGTCGTAAGGGAGGACCTAAAAGTCTGATGGCCTCGGAAATGTGTTGTTCACCTGAAGACCCCTCAGTAAATCTCTCCCACCTGTCCTAGCTTGACGAGGGGCCTCTACCCCCTTGGAGGGGATCCCACTATACCTGAGCCATTCAGGAGGTTGGTAGCCTTTCTCTCCTCTCTACAACTGTCTCTTGTACCAATTTCTTCCTAGGCACCATTTAAGAGTGACCCCAAAAGCCCTGATGTGCTCTTTTGAGCTTTGTTCTACTCTAATCAATTCAGTCTTGGGCTCTTTTTTAAAAATAGCTCCAGCTTACGTCACTGCCTGTTATGGTCACTGAGCACTGCTTCTGATCTAGGGTCCAGGAGACCTTTTCTGAGGGGAGCTTGCATTGCATTTGTAGTATGTTCTACCCTCAGGCTTGCTTTATTTTGGGCGGCTGGGACAACCAGCTGCTGTCAATTTCCACTTTTTCTGGATCCATGCTTACCTCAGTCAGAGGCTCTGGGCAGGCCTTCTTCCGTCTGCGGATGTGGGTGGCTCTCAGCTGCTCGCAGTCAGCATGGGTCTGCTTCCTGGGCTGCTGTTTAACTCTGATTCTGATGTACTTTCCGGATTTCTGGTCTTCCTGTGGCCTCTTTTCAATTGTTGGAGAGCTCCTTCCTATTCTAGTGCCAATGAACAGTTTTTGACTACATTCTCAACTTTTAAGTTGGTCCAAGAGGAGACATTGTGCAGCTCTATGACTTGGCCACCATCCTGACCCAAAGTCTTGAAAGGAGCATTCTTAAAAATAACAGCAGACAACAGGGCAATAGGGCCTGGCCCAAGCAAGCTGGGGTGTGTGGTTTCCATAGGAACCTGTATGACAGAACACTGGGCTGGGAACTACGTTGTAGAGCAGTCCCTGCCTCTGACGAGATCGTTCTGTGACTGGGCTGAAAACCATGTCCTTTCTCAAAGTAAGAAGCGGGCAGAGAGGAGCATCGAGGAAAGAAAAAAACAATGCTGGGAAATGCTGAAGGCTGAGAAGAGTCTGAGGCTGGGAAGTTTCTACCTGGTGAGTAGTTGAAGAAAAGACCCATTTCAATAGGTTACTCTAAATCAGTATCCAATTTGAACTCACGTAGGGGTGGGGGAAGCTCTGTGATGCGTAGAGAACAGCCCTCAGTGAGTGGGCGAAGCTCAGTTCTTTGAGTCATGGGAGGGCATCCCGGAGCTTGGGGATGAGGCACTGGGCTCCTTACGACAACAAAGGTTCACAAAAGGAGGCTTTAGGGTGCTCTGCTGTAATTGGGAGACATCGAGTCATGTTGGTCACATGATCAATGGAGCAAACGTCAAACAAGAGTAGATCAATCATGGCCTCAGAAATCTAATTGTGAAGTGTTCCTGTCTCCTTTCTTTTCTATAAATTTTTAGGACTAGTATAATTTTTTCTAAAATTTTGATCACCTTTCAGGGAAACCACCTGGGCTTGAAATATTCTTTGTGAGAAGATTTTCAAATTATTGATTTCATCGTTTCATTGATTTGAAGCTATCCCTTATTTTTATGTCTTGGGTCAGTTTGAGTAATTGGTATTATTTTAAAAGCACTACCAATTCCATCAGCACAAAATCTATTTGCATGGCTTATATATACTCCTTTCAGCGCCTGTCAGGCCTCTAATGATGCCTTCTCTTCTGGTTTAGATATCAATAATTTCTATCTTCTCTCTTTAGTTCTGGCCTGACCCGTGTGACACCATATCGGTTTTATCGTTCTGTTCACGGGACATTGATAGTTCATTATTTTTCATCCTTTTCATTTCATCAATTTGTACTTTTTATTATTTCTTTCCTCTTATTTTAGGTCCAATCTGCTCGTTATTTTTCTACATCCTCAAAGTGGACATTTAAATTCATTTTAGATTTTTTTAAAAGATCCAAAATTATGAATTTCCTTTGAATATTATTAGAGCTGTATACCAGAAAATTTGACATTTCATGGTTTATTTTCATTTAGTTCAATTTTTTTCTGAATTCCCTTGGAACCTATTTAGCATGAGTAGGTTTATTGAGTTCTGCTAACTTATGCAGTCTGATCACCTTCACATGTTCTTTTGATATGTTTAGAATGTTTACACCTAACAGAATTAATGACCTAACTAAGCTTAAGTCTATGTTCTTGTTATTTGATTTCTATTTAACCCATCTGGGAATTTTTTGTATTTTTTCCTGTTTCCTATTTTCTTTTAGGGTAGTTGGGTATTTTTTAATAATCCACGTTAACTTCACTATTGGCATCTCAGATCAAACTCCTTGTTCAATGCTCAGAGTAATTGTTCTTGGGTTTACAAAGTACTTTTAACTTTACAAACAAGGTCAAAAACTTATACATTCTATATTTTCATTTCTGCCTTCTTCTGCTTGTGCTGGTGTCACACATTTTACCTTTATATATGAATATTAAAATTTCACGATGCATTGTCATAAGGAGTCAAACACATTTTAAAGAAGCTTCAAGATGAAGGAAATGTCTTATATGTCAATCGTGTGTTACTTCTCATTTTAATGTGTGCAGTTGAATCTCTACCTGTCATTGTCTAAGTTTTCTTTAACTTGCCCGGCAGTGCAAGTGCAAAAATTCTCTTTGCATTTTCATCTCAAAAGATTTGATTTAACATTTCTGGGGAACTTCACGTGGACTGGAATTCCGGACTGCCAAGTTCTTTTCCCCAGCTACTCTCACTCCCATCTTCCAGTTTGCACAGTTCTGACGAGCAGATAACCTAAAATTTCACCTCGGCTCCTTCATACCACCATTCTTCTTGACTGCTTTTTTAGGATTTTCATTTTATCATGGGTCATTAGCAACTTGACTATGACAGAGCCTACTGAGCTTATCATGGCATTTCCCTGTTTGAGATTCTCAGAACTAGTTGAATTGATGCATTTCTAGTTTTCCAAATTTAGAAAAAAATCAGCCATTGTATTTTTCCAAAGATTTATCTGGCTTCCTTTTCCAGCACTCCAATGATTTGAAGGTTAGGCAGATTGACGATGTCCAACGTGTCGCCAAAACCCTACATTTCCCCCAGTTATCTCTTTGTGCTTCCGTTTAGATCCTTTGGGCTGTAATGTCTCCAGGTTCATTGGGTAGCTTTTTTGTTCAGGAGCTGCTAACTTCCCTGTCGTTGAAACTTTCAATTCAGTGCAGCATTGTATGGCTCTATTTTCCTCCTGTCTTACCTTTTTTTTTTTATTTTGATTTCAGAGATTATGCTAGAGTTTGCAATCCACATGTAGAACTACTCAAAGACCATTTCCAAATAACAATACATCACCTCACGGGTAGTGTCTGCACTTTACAATGACCAAATAATCCTAATTCTTTCTTTTTTCCCTTATATTGTTGTTATCATTCTCACTTAGATGAGCTTGAACTGAAATTAGCAAATTGTTCCACCAGCTTCATCTATAAATATTCCTTATGCATACCTAAGTGAGTTTCTGGAGAGAAAACCCTCACAGCAAAGGTGGCCCCTATGAGTAGCTGTCCCTAGAGGCTGTAACTCTCCAACCCACCCACACCTACCCCCAGGGCTTAGTCAATGGCAGCCCAGGCTTTCCGCCCTGAGTCTGCTTCCCACAGAGACGTCTGCACGGGATTTTGGCATTCTCCACATTTGCCTGTTGTTCTCTCCAAAATGAGGGGGTGGGGGGGGAGTATTTTGCCCTCTTCCCTCACTACTCTAGGAAGAGGAGTTTTTAATTCTTCGTTATGTTAAGCTCACTTTCCCTTTTGTGAGGTCAGAGTACTGCTCTGCACTTCTACATGCAAGACTGGAAACTGGAAGCAGCATCTTGCATTTCAAATATTTTACTGAAATTTCAGTTTTAAAAGTTCATTTTGATTCTTTTTGTATCTCCCATTTCCACTTTCATCATCATTACATTTCCCACTAGATTCTATTGAATATGGTGGGCACTTTCATAATGTGTGTATTATACTAGGGATCAGGCTCGGGAACTTCACTGAACTACATCCTCAGCCTCCATTTTTTTTATTTTGTTTATATTGAGTATGAATCTTGCTAAGTTGTCCAGCCTGAACTCAAACTTGCAATCCTCCTGCCTCAGCTTCCCAGGATGCTTGAATTACAGGCACGTAACAGTGTGCTCAGCTATAATGGGTTTTTAAATAAATTTGTATTTTGAAACAATTTCAGATTTCTAAAAAAGTTGCCGAGATAGTGTAAGGTTTCTGTACACCACACCCTTAGCTTCCCCTAATTCAACAGCTTACATAACTGTGGTAACATTTTTAAAAACTAAACATTGTGTATTGAGTCAAATTTCCCAGAAAAGGGTATGTTAAACTCCTAGCCCTGGATGCTTGTGACATGCCCATATTTGGAAATAGGGTCTTTGCAGATACAGATGCTGTTAGCTAAGATGAGATCTTACTGGAAGATGGTCGATCTAACTCCGATACAGCGACAGTCCTAGTAACAACAGACCCGTTGGGAGAAAGCTGTATTAGGAAGGAGGCAGAGACTGGGCCATCTATGAGGTAAGATTTTGTGGTGACCACCAGCAGCAGAAAGCAGCAAGAGTGGCCCCCAGGAGCCGACAGAGAGAGGCAGTCCCTGCTGGCATCTGGCTCTCAGGCCTCCAGCCTCCAGAGCTGTCCAGAAACAGTTGTCTCCAGGCATAAGCCATCTGTTTGGGACACCCTGCTACAGGAGCCCTAGAAAACTGACTCAAATAAGAAATTAAACTGGGCCTGGTAAGTAGCCCTGGAATCCCAGCATACTGGGAGGCTGAGACAAGAGGCAAGAGGATGGACTGCAAGTTTGAGCCCAGCCTGGGAAACTTAGCAATTTAATGAGACCCTGTCTTAAAAATGAACAAACAAAACCAAAAATAAATCAACAATGAAAAAATGTGGAGATTTCACTCAGTGCAAAAGGTCTGGTATAAGGCTTCAACACAAGCAACCAAGCAAGTGAGAAGGAAAGAAAGAAAGAAAGAAAGAAAGAAAGAAAGAAAGAAAGAAAGAAAGAAAGAAAGAAGTTACTGTTACTGTAGTTGAGTAATCTAAAGTCCAGTCTTTATTCAGATTTCACTGCTCTTTCCACAGATTTCTAGAGCCCAACTCAGGATACTGCATCGCATGTCGACGTTGTCCTGCTCCCAGTCTCCTGTGAACACAGATATGCTCCTCACTTTACTTGTTCTTCATAATCACTTGCATTGGGTCTAGTGGCACAGACGTGTAATCCTAGCCCTTTAGGAGGCTAAGGCAGGAGAATTGCAAGTTCAAGCCAAGCCTGTACAATTTAGCAACTTAGGGAGACCCTATCTCAAAATCAAAAATCGAAAAGGCCTGAGATGTAGCTCACTGAAAAGGCTCTGCGCTCCATCCCCAGTACCATACACACATACATTCACACACACACACACACACACACACACACACACACACACACACACAATCATTTGCAAAGAGTTCCTCAACTAGAGTTCCTCCAATATTTTTCCTCAGGTTAGTCTAGGATTATATGTTTTCTGGAAGAGTGCCACAAGAGAGGAATGCCTTTTGTGATTTCATCCTGGAGATAAATCATACTGGGGACCTATCTGAGGCCGAAGGCCACTCATGCTCCCTTCCCATACTCTGTGTTTTGGAAGTGGGTTAAAAGTCCAGCCACAGTCAAGAGGAGAGGGATGGGGAAAATTCAGATGATTTTCTCCTGCTTCCATCGCATCTGTTGTGCCGGCTGCGCTCCTCCCGGGGAAGCCCTTCCTTGCTGCTATTGGGTCACACTTGCCTGCTTCTCTGTCAGCCTAGTAACTCTGTGAATTTGAAATTCTTGAATATTAGATGTTGCTGCATTTTGATAATGAATGTTGGAATTTTTCCTACCAGTTGATTGTTTGTGCATCTGTATAATGTCTGGGGATGTTTTTAGGTTCTTTTTTCAGGAAGAGCTAGGAAGGGTTTACTCCAAGCAGCTGAGCACCACTCTTTACGCGAGCCCCAGCAACGGCTCTTCCTTGCTGTCTGGTGGAAGGGAAGGAGTCCCAGTCCTGAGCAGGTTAGAGGAATACTTTGACCAATAGATGCTCAGTAGCAGTTTCTCCCCAGCAGAAACTACCCAGCAGTTTTCCTGCTTAGCGTGGCTCAAGCGCCACCTGCATGGTTCTAGAGGTCTTCGTGTGGCTTGGCTCCAGTCCTCTGCCTCAAATGCTCCGCTGAACACCAATCTCTGCCCTCACAATTCATTGAGCACTCTCTCCTCACTGCAGGGCTGTAGCTCTCTTCCTCGTCAAGGCAGTGAAAGTCCCAGGCTGCCTGTCACTCAGTGTCTGACAAGTTTTTGCATGTGCTATGTCCAGTCTTGAAGTTACCCATGGTAGAAGGACAACTGCACATGCTGGCTACATTATAACAGGCTGTGGTCCTGAGATTCCAGTCCCTTCATCCCCTCTGTTCTGCAAGGATAACTACTGCCCCATCTCTCCTCCCAGGACCTAGTTAGTCAACAAATGCACCTTTCAAGTCTTCCAACACAACTTTATTATTCAAGATTATTGATATCATATTCTCTATTAAAATGATGTCTTTTCACTTCTTGCGGGGACCATTTACCTTCCTTCATCTAAAAAGGGGGACAATAAGGGCATCAGGAGAGAGCTGGGCAGGACGTGCTTGATGTAAGAGGCTCAGTAGGCTGGCAGAAGTTGATGCGGACATTCCCCCTGCTTCTTTGCATCTTAAGCAGTGGAGGCCTGGGACCAGGCCGAAGCCAGCAAGAAAGCTCCTGGGAACCTTAAGAGAAGCTCTCCAGAGCTGAGAAGACCCAAGGTCAGGTGTCTTGTCCTCTGCAGGGCAGGCTGGGGGCAGACTGCGGATAACTGTGAGGAAGCCTGGCAGGGAGGGGCCATATTGAGGTACATCCTTTGGGCCAGAAATCATGGCTGGGCTGAAAGTGCTCCTGCCAGAACCCGATGGCCCCAAGGTGTGAGCTGCAACTACAGAAACTGAAATGAGCGCCTCGCTATGTTGGCTGGAAGATGGGAGACTTCCATGAGGAGGGGAGTAGGCATTTAACAACTTAAGAAGCCCCCACGGGGAGGCCTCACAGAGGATGCCAGCTGAGTCAAGGTCTCCCGTCAGAATGGCTGCACACTCTTGGAGGCTGAGAGCTTCAACCCCTCTGGTCCCTGTTTTTCCCTCCCCGTCCCAAGCCATCAAGAGAACCATAAGGGGAGGTGACAAGACAAGGCCACCTACTCTTCCTCTGCTTCGGGTTTCTGAGGCTGTGGGGTCAAAGGAAAGACAGGTTTAACTTGAATAAGAACTTTCAGTTATCGTTTTAGATTAGTCTGAACTATTTTGTGCATGAATGTGACAGCCCCTTAGTAACTACAAGGGACGAGCGAGCTGTGGAATCTGAGCGAGCTCCCAGGACAGGAGTTCAATGATCAGGCAGGAAGCGCAACCAGACAAAAATACGGGCAGCCTTCAGTACCTAGGCCAAGTCTACTCGTGGGCTGCCGCTGGCCTTTCCCGGAAGGCCGGTGCAGGACTCAGCTCCAAATCTGTGTCAAGACCTCTGAGGTGCTCACAGGTGGGGCGGGAAACACTGGTCCCTGCCCTCACAGATACGATGTGGGGCTGTGACACAGGTGAGCGGACGTACACACGTGCCTCTGTGGTCCCTCTGGAGACAGGAATTACTAGACTATAGACAGCAGACCTCAGCAAATAGCTTGGGCCTTGATCATGCATATGTATTTTATAAAATGCAATATGTATGAATGAATTTAAAACTTAAGTTAAAACCCCTACAAGATGCATGTTCAACGCTTATGTTACACTGCAATTTCTACCCTCATGGACCATTGGCAGTCAGTCCACACAGCATGCTCTGGATGCCAGCGGCCTAGCCAGAGACTGTTAGCAGTAGTCAGGCCTGGCCACTGTGCTTTCCAGGATCCAGCTACTGAAAGGTGCAGTTCCTAGGATGCCAGAACACGTCCCCATCACACACTAACTGGAGCCGTTGACCCATTTCCCGCTCCCTCCTATCCCTACTTTCCCCAGCCTCTGGTTCCTCCCACTTTATTCTCAACTTCTATGAGGTCACCTTTTCTAGATCCACACAGTGTTTGTTGAGTTGGCAAACTACATAAGGTATACATGAATGAAAACATCACATTTTACGTTATAAACATGGATAAATATTATGTGTCATCAGAAATAAGTGCTTAAAACTTTTTTTTAAAAGTTGAAATGAAAAGACTTGCCAGCCACTTGGCTGAGTCGCCTTTCCTTCTCCCTGCTGCTCTCCGCCCTCCTTGAAGTGACTTCTGACGAGGCTGTCACGGGGAGTCCCCTGCGTCAGTTCCATGTCCTAATTCTCTGCTTCCACGTCGCTGCTCATCCTTCCCCGAAGCTGTCTGCATGCCACCTGCCCCGCCCTGTGGTCTTCTGGCATCCTCCTGTTCCAGGCTCCGTGGAAGAGTTTATCTGTCCTTATTACTTGACTTCCTCCCCAGCACAGTGGCCTTTTGGTCCCTGTCTTCTCTTCCCGCTGAGGTTGCAGGAAGCTTGGCAGAGGGCTCATCTCTGCGGCAGCCGTGTCCTTCCTCATCCCTGGCCAGTGGCTACCCAATAAAGCTGACATCTATCGGTGACTGAGAAAAGGCTACCTGCCCCTCAGACTGGAAAAAGCAGGCTGGGCACAGATTATAGTTGTTTCTCTGCCAGTGCCAAGAAGGCCCAAGTTCTGATGGACCCCAGCCAGGAAACCCCACTGGCATCAAGGAAGATGCCGGTTGCTAGGTTTACACTTCAGAGAAGCTCCGCTCTTCTGAAAGCTCTTCAGAAAAAGAGGACAACAGCTGTCCCCCATCTCCGTCAAGAAGGGAAGGATGTTCTCTTTTATCTCCCCCAGGCCTCTTGCTGCCCAGCAGGGTGTCCAAGCCCTTGCCAGTTGTCCCAAGACAGGGAAGCAGACTTGGCAGATGGAAGATGGGTGGGTGGTGTGCGAAAGGAACCACTTTTGCTTAGGCCCCCAGTGTGCGTGGCCGGCACGCGGCTGATTGCAGGGTGCTGAGCTCTGGAAGGAATGTGCCACCCAGCTAGAAAAACAATCATGCTTTTGTTTTTGTTCCCACATCTGAGAATGCGCCGGGATGGTGGCAATGTGCAGGCTCAGTGTGGCACATTTCATACCTTCCTTAGGGGGCCAAAGCCTTATTGCTCCTGCCTCCCAGGGAGCAGCTCTTCCTGCAATTCAGCCATGATGTCCCTGCTGTAAATTAGACATGGCTACCCGCGAGACGAGGGCAGTCGGAACAAGGCTACCCAGAAATGCAAGGAGGAGGGACAGGCCCCATCTGGGACTGCCTTTGTCCCGAGGCTGCCCAGCCCTGCACAGCAGGGACAGATCACCCACAGTAGCTCGGCCAGAAGGAAGGTCTCGGAGCAAGACTTCCACCTCCACATTACACACCGCAGAATAAGAGTCTCGGAATTCGTCTCCCCGCCAAGAACTGTTTCATTGGCCGTAAAAGGAAGCCAAGAACGAAAGACAAGGAAGGAGAAATAAAAATATATAGGAAGTTGAGAGGAACTTGGGGGAAGGGGCAGGAAGGAATATTAAAGGAAGAAAAGAAAAAAAAGAAAATGAGCAGAGGAAATAAGGAGATTTTTAAAGGAGTAAGAGATTCAACTCTCTGGCATGGGTAGCCTTAGAGCCAAGCTCCCTCTGTGGCACCACCAGGCCCTGGGTCACACTGTCAGCTGTGAGCTTCTCTCTGCAGTCCACTGACTCCTCACCTCTACCTAGGAGGCCCAGAGATGTGATTTCAGCATCTTGGTACTCCATTGGAAAATGTTGCCGTCGCGCGAGGCCGGATCCCTCTTAGTTCTAGGGGCTCTTCTTTCCTCCTGTCATCTTCAGTCTGGCGAGCACAGCTCCCCCTACTCTCAACCCCTACGCCCCAGGTGCTCCTGTCTGTCCCCATAAACTTGTTCCCTTATAAGCACTATAGACACTTCCTATCAATGGCACTTGTCTCCTTATTTTGCCTGGTTACCATTGTAGCTTGTGGCAGAATCTCCTGCTACCTAAGGAGGAGGAGTCATTCTATGGCATGTGCATCCCACACTATTTTTTCACTCACCCACCTTTTTGACTAGAGAATAATGCTTCTATGGACATCTCTGAGACTCTGTTTCCAATTATTTTAGGTATACTCAGAAGTAGAAAGGCAGGATTGTACAGTAATTCTATTTTTTACTTTTTGGGAACCATCATCCCGCCTTCCACCCTCGTCAACAGTGTCCAGGGCTCTGGTGCCTCGGCATACTGGGCAACACTTGCTGCCCTCTGTGCAGCTGGTAGTAGCCAACTAGTGCCTCCCTAGTGCCTGTGATGTGGAGCTCCTTCTGCATGCTTAGGGGCCATTTGTGTGTCTGGAGAAATGTCTATTCGAAGTCCTTTGTTCATTTTCTAGTCAAGCTATTTGATTTTCTTTGGTTGAGTTATAAAAACTCTTTATGTATTCTGAATACTAATTCTTTAGCAGACACATTGGCAAACACTCTCTTCCATTCTGGAGGCTGCCTATTTATTTTGTTGATTTGTCCTTGGATACATAGATTTTTTTAAAAACTTGATATAATCCAGTATCCCTTTTTTTTCTCTCTCTCTTATTGGCTGTAAGGAAGAGTACGATAAGCCACAATGTCATTTAGAGAAAGAACAAGATGAAGCCCTGTCCTAATGATGGTGATGTGTGTGTGTCCCTGAGACCTCAGGCAGCTCCACCCACAGAGCAGGCTCCATCTCTCCTGCTTTAGCACTTTAATGACGTTTCCAGAAATCCTTGCCTTGCAGACTTGTGCTACACCAGTGTTTGTACTTCGGATTTGTTGTTATGCCGTTGTCTGGCGTGGTTTTGTCTTGATGGTGGTACTGTTTGGGTTTTTTGTTTGCTTTTTCCTGCCTTCTGAATATGTTTTTTCAAGTCCCATAGCAAGGAACCTTGTATTACGACAGAATATCAGCTCCACGTACATCAGAGATCCAAAATGAAGGAAATATCCTAGTTTTCCCAGCCAGCTCATATCTTGATTCCTTACACAGAAGGGAGCATCTTTAAAAGTCAGTTAGTGGTCCCAAGAGGGAAGCCAGATGCAAATATTTTGCTGTTCTGAAAAATAAGTGGTCAGAAGGGTCTCATCAGAGTGTTCAGCATCTAGGGTTCTGGCTCAACGTTTATGAGCCCTAATTCTGGTTTGGTGCCAGCTATTAGGTCTTCTGCCAAAGAAACACTGAGAAATTAGCTTTTCTCTAATTTCACTGGTATGTCAGATGGCTAATGGACATTGTCTGTGAGATCCAGAAATACAAGCCTATTAAAAGGAACTCACCATCTTCTTTTCATAATGGAAAAACAAAGCTAGCTTACTGGAAGATGACTTCCAACCAACAGTGTTGACAGGAGGAAAAGATGGGGCTCTTGGGCAGGGACAGAAGCTATTGGAAAGCTGTTAACCCCTTCACTCTGAAAAAAAATCTTCCCTTGGGAGGCCCCACATAGGTTGTGCTCTCAATACCCCAGTGCCCCAGAGCTTATGGTCATCTCTACTCTTTTCTGAACTATCCTGTTCTAGGCAGGATCTAGAATAGCCCCCAAAAGCCAGAGGTTTGGAAAATGATTTGATCATGGGGTTAATTCATTATTTCTTGTAACAATAAAAGTGGAGTCTGGCCAGAAGGGTTGACTCACTGGGACTTGACCTGGAAGGGGTGGGTCATGGAGGTTTGGCCTGGAAGGGATAACTCCCTCTGCTAGCTCTGCCTTTCATTCATTCTGCTTCTTGTTGCGATTTGGTGAACAGCTTTTTCCAGCTAGGCCTTTGCCAGACCCTTCTTCCTTTGCCAGCAGCCCATGAATGGCCTGAAACATCCTGAAACTGAGATGAAATAAACCTTTTCCTTTTCTTCAGCTGTGTGTTTTTGTTATTACGTCCCAGCAACAGAAAGGGAACTAAAATACAGTCCATGCACGTGCATTGAGTAAAAGCCACGTATAAGGTACCACACAGGAGGCAATGTTATGGAGAAGCTGACACAGAATTGTATTATGATAAGTACTATACCCATGGTTTCTACAAACAGGTTGAAGTGATTAAAAGACATCTGAGAATCAAGAGTGATGCAAAACAGACTTAGTAGCACACAATTAAATATTCTCTGACACCCCAAGTAAGGTTGGTGCTCAGAAAACAGGAGCTTGTGAGGGAAAATCCCAGTGTCGTAGGAATAGAGCCACGTGACCCCAGGGACACCAATACAAACACAAGCACTTAGGTGCGACACCAACACCCACATACACTGGAGACACCTGCCCACACACTTATACACCCTAAAACAGATGTGCTGTTCCCACACCAGTTCGGAGATCCTTTTTTACATTCCTCCCTAAAACATGAGCAATCTGCCCAAAACCTACAGTTCCAAAGATGTTTAGTGTCCCTGTAGCTAAAGGTATAAGACGTCGTTATTTTGCCTCATCCAAACAGGTTCTGGGTGCACTTTCCAAGAAAATGTACTCTAATTTACAGGTCTTTTAAGAGAAAATTGGTGTTCTTGGGAGGTTTCTGGAATTACAGTAATAAGAAGAACTGAGGAGCCCAAGATTGGAGTGTTTGTTGCAGAATTCTAAGTACACTCTGTAGACGTACATTCATTCCTGTAAGTGGATGTTGGTCTTTTCTGTGTACCCTGGCTCATTTTTAGCACAGGTCAAGTTCAAATGCTTCATGCAGCCTGGACAGTGACGGGGCCTTGAGGAAGCCCAGGTGGTTCTGATTAGGTCTGGAAGCACATGACTCGTCCAGTAGAGAACCCAATCAACTCCCCAGGTCTAAGTTCCTGTCTCTGCCTTTGAGGTCCAAGTTTCAATTCTGATGGAATGCAACTTCCTGGTTTAGAGAAGAAAACTTGATTTCTTCTTCCCACCTACCCTTCCCACAAAAAGTCACCAAGAAAAAACCTGGCTTGAAATACAGACCCCAGGGGTTTGTTTGGACATCACCAACCCTGTGTAAATCAACATTTTAATGAGTTAAATGCACAAGAATCAGAAACACAAGGGTCACATTTCCTCTGAAATACTGCGGGTGGGATGCAAAATACACTCCAAATTGGGCTTCATCCAAAATCAGGAGGCAAGCCAGGCCTTTGTCCAGTCTCCCTTGTCCTGATGTTCGGTCCGGCATCTGGGAATGGTTCCCTGTAGCCCTCAGCCAGGTCAGGGCCAGTACATGCCCCAGCCCGCATTCCTGTGGCCAGCATATGTCTGTGACAGCTCACACATCTGTGAAAGCAGCACCCAGCTGGGGCCACCGATCCCAAGGACACCAGTAGTCACACAGAGTGGAAGGCAAGCAACAGTGCAAACAAGGAAAGGTTTTAACAAAGAATTTCAGTAGGAAACAAGTAGTTACACGAGAAGCAACATTCCACACACTGCACCTGAGCGTCTGAATACGTAACAGTGATCACTAAAACAACAGCAGCAAACCAAGAGCTGGAGCAGAGTGCCCCGTGAGAAAGTCTTCTTGGCACAGCTCTGGGAGCCTGTTTCAAAACCCACGCGTGACTCTGTATGCGTGTACCTCCTCTGTGGAAACCAAGGACCTCTCCCAAGCCCAACCCAAGCCAAGGTCTGACTTCACCTGCCAGGGAAAGGCAGTGCTGCTAGAAGTCACTGAAAAAGCCGCCACGACTGGCAGCCCTATTTGGACTTCCAGTGGTCTAAGATGTGGCTTTGGAAGGAAGTACTGACTCCCGAGGAATCCAACTAATTTTGTGACACTTACACTGGTGGTTCCTGGGCCACATTAGGAAATAACCCTCTGGAACTTGGTACTTAGCCAATGGGCTTAACTATCTAGGCAAAGAAGCAACATCACCCAACCCTGTACAAGGTCTCCAGAGAAGTAGGCAGCAAAAGTAGAAACTGGGGCCCTTAAGCTATGCACCTCCCACTGCCCAGTCATCCCCCGAGTAAATCATGCAAATGAATGCGAGTGCGAATCATGAGGAACACACAGAGATGGGGTCCTGAACCGGGCAGCGCTAGCAGATCTTCTGTTCACTTCTATTTCTCGACCTTGGAAAGGAATGGAATGTGCTCTCTGTGCTGTGACTGTTTCTTTACATTGAAGCGCTGCACCCAGGGGATTTCAGGCAAGTCCTGGCCTTGGCCCAATCTGGTCATCCGGTGAGCAGCCTTCCTGAAGGTGCCTGGCGCTGGGCCCTGGACTCAGGTGCTCCAGGAAGGGCGAAGTAAGAACTTTCCCTTGGAGCTCACAGCTGCCCATACTACAGCCCAGCTGAGATCCTCACAAGAGGACCGTGCAAATCCTGAATTCCTCACAGGCAGCCCCCATCTGCCATTCAGGTGATAGCAAGGTCATCCTAATTAAAACCACGTGGTGGTTTCCAGCTGTGTAACTCTGCTGGAGCCTTTCTCCTTCTTCCCACTTCTCTTTCTCTTCTTAAACACACACCTGCGACTTTCCCTGCCTCTATTTAAGCAAACAATTCTCTCTGTGATTAAGTGCAGCCCCTTCTTATCTAAATAGTCCCCAGATGTATCAAGATGCAGGAGCTTTCCGTTCCTACTTGCAGCTTGTTCTGGTACCCATCTTCCCAAGCAGCCTTCTGTGGTGTTTGCTGACAGAAATTCCTAATGTCTGCTCCCCCAGTAAATCAGCCCTGCTTGGCAGGCTGGCCTCAATTTATCAAAGGGGTGGGATTTCCCTCCAGATACCTCAGTCGCCCTCTCTTCTTGACTCCTCCTGTAACCTGAGTTTGAAACTGCCCAGATGTGAACAAATGGAACATGAAAAGTCCCAATTCTGTCATCAAACTTCCATAATACTACAGGCTGTCCAGGAAAATACCACCAGTTGGTCAATTCCAGCAACTCTTCAGGTTTGGGTCTGAGGACAGGAAAGGACACATCTTATCATGCTACTAGATTGCTGATGGAAAAAAAAAAAAAAGGAACTCTGAGTTTCCAAAGTAAGTAGAGACCGGAGAAGAGCAGCCCAAGGCCAAGAGTTGGGAACGTAGGTCTGAGGATGTAGACGAGTGGTACAGAACTTCCTTAGCATCAAACAAATGCTAGAGCTGGGGTTGTAGCTCAGTAGTACAGTACATGCCTCATAAGCTCGGTGGCTTGGACTCAGGATTAGCTACCAGCTTCAGGTTCATGACTGTCTCTGACTCCCTGGTTTGACTTTTTTCTTTTTTTCTAGCTCAAAGCATGGTCCTATATTGCATCTCTAGAAGATGAGCTCTGCATGTGAATCCAAGGGATGGCATTATTACAACAAGGCAAGGACACCATAGAGCCCATATGAGTCCTCAGCAAGTGTCCTCTGCAGACCACGGCTCCCGGCTGCACCCTGGAGCTCATTAGAAATGCTGAGCTGGACCACCTCAGAACAGAGTCAGAAGCTGTGTCTTACTCCCAGCCTCCCAGTGACTCCTGAGTGTGCTGAGTTCTGAGAAGGAGTCTTTGGAGAGTCAGACGTGCCCAGCTCTAACAGAAACAAGCCTCGTCCCTTCCTGCACGTAACTTACTTCGATTGACTAACACCTACTGAAAATAACTTGCGGAACCTCAACCAAGGATATAGCAACATGGGGGCAGAGGAGGGAACAGAAGATACTAAAATAACGTCCTGACTCTCATCTTCAAGCCACATAAGAATGTTCTGCAAAGTCAGGTACAGAGGACACAGGCATCTGGGAAACTTAAATGTGCCTGTTCAGGGTCTATGGTCTACTGCAAATCTTCCACATCAGAACTTCTGGGGCTAGATGCCAAAACCAGCACATGAACAAGTTCCCCTCTGTGATCAACCCATGCAAATATTTAACAATGATTCTCTTTCTTTCCTGTGATTGCAATCAGGTTCTTCTGGATCCACTATGGGGAGATGGCCTTAGAATGTAAGACCAACCTGACTTGGAGGACTTGGTGAACCATGGCTCCTGTTGTAGGGGAGGGGTACATCTGTACAGCCCACATGTCAAGAGGGCTGTGTGCTGTGCAGCTTGAAACCCAACCCTCTGTTCTTGGTGATGTCAGCACCACCAAGGCCCAGCAGTTCTGGCTCCTGGGTACCCCAAACTCCAAGGTGACTCTAGGAGCTGGAACAGAAGTATCTTTGCACATACTTCATCATCCTTATGCAGATGTAAAAAAAAAAATGAAAAGAGCAATGAGAAATCATAGGACAGGGCTTCAATGTAGGTGACAAGGACACCCAGCCTTTTAGGCTACACCCAGCCTAAAAAAAAAATTGTCTTTTTTGTGGGCCACAGGGACACTAAAAGGAAATGTCTGTCTCTTGACTGGGTTAGTGTCTCACTGTTGCACCAGCAAAGGTGTAGCAGTGTGAGAAGTGCCTCTGTGCCACAGCATGACTTTAATAGAACTTTAAAGTCCTTATACTATGCCTTTAAAAAAATGGCAACTCCATGCTTAGATATGGTTTGGGTGATTTGGAGATAGATACCTGTTAACTTCTGGGAAAAACTTCCAGTTGCCTCAGGTTTACAAGTGCTTTCTTAATCAAGACATTGGGGAAATCGTCACCATGATTGCTTACAGTATTCAATGTCACATGAAAGAACTCCTCAGGTAAGAAGCTGGTAACCTGACAGGAAACACAGCAAAGTGTGACAGCAGGGTACAAAGGGAAGCTCAGGGTATAGCCTAGACCTTGTGTCTCCAAGGCCAGAATCTGGGAGCTCTGGAATCTTAAATCCAGAAATACCAGATATCTGGGGTCCCCTGGGAAGTTCGTAGCTTCTTTTTTTATGTGTGTATGTTTAGTACTGGTGACTGAACCCAGGGCCCTTGCACCAAGGTATACATCCAGACCATTTTTTCTATTTTTGATTTGGAGTGAAGAGTCTTGCCAAGTTTCCAGGCTGGGCTCAAACTTGTGATTCCTACCTCTGCCTTCCTGACTGCTGGAATTACAGGCCTGTCCCATCAGATCCCAGAAGAATCTCCATCTCTAAAGCACAAAAACATGGTCATCTCTAAGGCCTCATACAGATGCAAGATGCCAGATACGTACAAGCATTTAAGTCCTGGCTGGAAATTGGAACACTGAGTCGGGTCAGTGGAGAAAAAACATCTGAAACCAGAGAAGAAACTTAGGCAGGGCTGAAAACTAGATTCTTGTAGAACAAGCATCTAGCTTGCTCTCTGACCTGAAATATGCAGGGCAAGGAAACAACCTCAGGCAGTTGGTCATGGAGCAGATGGTACATAGAGAGGAAGGTGACTGGTCTGTGGCGGCTCCTTGCTCCCTCCAGCCCACCCACACCCACTCACCCTTGGAAAACTGTTCAGTGGGAACCAGAAACTACCACTGAAACAACCAGATGGGGCAGTGTGTGGTGGGCGAGGGCGAATGGCGCGTGAGCAGGGGTGGGGCAAGTCACCACTCACACTAGCATTAATTCATTGAGTGATTTTAGTCAAGCGAATACATGGCAGGAAACGCATGGAAACAAAATGAACACATACAGGGATTGCTATTAACACAAGCGATAACATCAAAACATCTGGTAAATGCAGTTAAAAAAACACAAATGAAGTGGAATGTAAAACATTTTCACAGTATTCAAAGCTTTCGTAAAGGATTCAGACGCCAGAGGAGTGCCACACGAAGGGGAATGCCATCCTGTACTAATGTGTCTGCTGGTGACAGGCAGGGACAGGCAACGGGTCATTCCAAGAAGTTCCTAAGGTACGTTTCCAAAACAGGTCATCTGAGCTCACGTCTACTAAGTCCCAGCAGAGCGGCCAGTTCCACGGAGTCTGATGAGGGAAAAAAGATCCGAGGCTGGGGGAACAGGATGTGTGCAACTGACAGGCCAAATGGAAACTGGAGCTCTGATGGGACTCTGCCTTGGGGAGAACTAGGGGCTAACCCGCTGGCACCAAGAGCCAAGCACGATGCAGAAGAGCTTAAAAATAGTGTTCCTGGAATTTTCACCTCCTGGCCTGTCTTCTAAGATAACTGCTAATATTCTACCAAGGTTTGGCTGAGTTCTGCCTATGGCCTAGAAGACTCTCTCCAGGACGATAAACTTCAAGCTTTATGAATTTGACACTTATGCTAGCAAAAATTATCGAATCACACAGAGATCTCCTCTTTTGGAAACCAACGATTAAGGCCATGGGTATGCACATTGGTTTTATACCCTCTGTTGGGCACTACAAAGGTTAGTGGCAGTACAGCCGCAGGCCATTTTCATCCTGAAACTGCTGATGTGGTAGGAACAGAGCTGGAAAATGTCTAAAGGCATCACTGGAGTACACAGTGACTCTCAGGCTGGGATAAAAACTGTAGATGCAACTCACGTTTCCAATGTCTTTGGGGCTTTTCCGAATGTGTCCCTTCAGCTGAGGACTCCCACTTGGACAGTGGCGCAGCCTGGCCTCTTGTTTCCTTGCTCATCCTAACCTACAGTAGCTAACTGCTATCTATAACCCAGCTACGCCCCTCCCAGTGGCCCCTGCCACAGGCAGAGAGGATCCTGCTGCACCGTACACTTTGTCAAAATGAGCACAACACACACGAGCACTAACCCCTTGGTTTCACTGATAACCTAAGGCCAGCTCCTTGCAGTCATGAAATTGCATGTCAGTCAGACAACAGTAAAGTAGGATATGTCTAATTACTAAATATATATATACACACTTTTAAATCAACCAAAATTACAGGCTAATCATTGAAGATTTCCAGTATTATTTAATTAAAGGTCAGAGAGACCAAAAAAAAAAAAAGTGTTAAAAATGATGGGTTAATTACATGATGGTAGCTTTCAGGTAAGTAACTAAGTCAGCATGCTGATATCAGGCTGCAGTCATCCAGAAATAACCAGCATCTTCTTCCGCTTCTGTATCAGGCCAGAGCCTGTGGGGGACACCTACCAGCCACACTGCCACATCCAGACTGGGTCTAAACACTTGCCAGAGGCACATTCTCTACAGTATCTGAGATGTGATTAGGAGTCAAGAAACAGGATTTGGCTGAAGAAATGAACATTCATTTTTTTTGAACACTTCCTCTACATTGGACAACAGGAGCTCAGGTGCCTAAGAGAGTTGATTTTTTACATTACTTATTAAGAATAATGGCATTTAAAAATATCTTCGGGCACTTGGGGAAAAAAAAAAAACACAGAGATGGTTTGCCTCCGAAGCCCTTTCCTTGGATGGGAACACTGTTTTGGACTTTCCTTCTGTAGAGAAAAAAAAAAAAGGTAAAAAAGTGAAAAGTGGAGGAGTCAAGTGGGCAGGTTGTGCCATCTCCTTTATCTATGGGCAACTAAGCCGGGAAGAATCGGTTCCTTCACCAGTAAGCAGAGACTGGAAAGTACTGAGAATTCTGTCAGTGGTGCGTCGGCTATGGGGCCACAGAGCACTCCTGCAGAGGGAGGACCCTTGGCCACGCGGCCTCCACCAAAAACACCCACTGACGTGAGAGAGCTACACCTTAGCAATCAGCCACCCATGGGTCTTGGCTCTCCCTTCAAATACTCAAAGCAGATTTTCTCCTAAACTTGAAAAGTGGGTTTTTTTCTCATTGCCATTGTTCTTTTAAAATTGTGAAATGAACAAGCATGAGGTTAGAATATGAATCTCTTCATCCAATTTCATAATTCAGCCGCACTAGTAATGTGCTAGACTATGAAATATTTTTATTTTTTCTTCTTTAATGACATGATTATAATTGTGGCCTCTGGCCTGATGAGCCTGAAAGTCCCCATTACTCTCATGTGCTCTGTGCTCCTCCTCACAAAGAGCCAGGCATGTGCAGCCCTCTGAACACCTGGAGGGGACGTCGTGATCAGGGCTGACGTGAGCCTCCACAGACAAGGTATCTGACCCAGACCCACTCACTAGTAGACAATCCCATGGGAAACTGAGGGCAGAACAGGCAGTGACTTCGCTCTCTCCTGGTCCACAGCTTTCTGTCCCTGCACCTGTTACTTCCAGAATGGATCTCATAATAAATGTGGTAACTGTCTTTTTCTACCTAAAGCAAACCAAAATCACTCTGAAACTGAAGGCAATGTGAGTGACGAGCCACCAGCTAGGACTTCCTAGTTCTGAAGGCACAGGTTAACCAATAGATCCACAGCAATCTACAGCCACCCTGGGACTCAGAACTTAAGAGTTTGATGCCCTCTTTCACGTTCTGTCCAATTTCCTCCCACCATTTTTTTTTTAACTGGCTAAGTTTTCTTTTCTCGTAAAATGACTCTGCAGCTCCTCTGCACGGTGACGGCTTTTCCAAGCTGCACATCGGCAGCTTTCCTAGTCCGAGGGGCCCTTTCCTTTCCTGACGGGGCTACTGGGGTGTGAGGTGCTGGGAAGAGGAGGGGTTGGGGATGCCGCGAGAGCAAAGCCAGCCGATGACAGTGTCCATGACCTGCACCCACTGCTCCCTCCCTGCCCACCCTGAGGGAATCACTTAAAGACCGACTGGAAAGTGGGGCACTCGTGATTTTTCATCTTCTTCATGAAGTTTTTGAATTCCTTGTTCTTCTTGTCCCACTTGTGAATGGCAGTGAGCAGGTACTGGCCCTTCACCTTGCGGCCCATGATGAGGAAGTGGGGGTTCAGGTTGTCCAGCTGGTGACACGGGCAGTCGGCCCCGTTCTTCAGGAAGAGTACCAGCCTCTTCAGTTCCTTCTTCTTGATGGGTCCCAACTTCAGGGGCTTCTTTTTCTTGGGGACAATCTTCTTGTCACCGTTTTCTTTTTTTACCTCTTTTATTTTCATCCTCAGTGCTAGAAAAGACAGGGGTAAAGGAGAGAAAGGGAGAGAGAAGGCACTTTAGAACACAGCTTTTCATTTGAAACACAACCAAAGAGTCTGGCAGAGGCAAATGGTCACGGAAAGGCAGCAGCAAGGAGCAGAGGAAGAGATCTTCAAAAATAAACGCTGGTGTCTCAGATGTCTCAGAACTTCTTATGCACTGATTTTGCCCCCTGGTTCTGAGGTGTCTGATGGCACCTCAGGGACTGCCACGAGGCAGCTGAGATTCTCAAATAAATGTTCAAAACCAAAGCATATTTCTCTTTTGTAAAATTCGGTGGCCCAAAATATCATATAACGCCTTATGGAGGTCACATGACCTAATTTAATCCATATAATCTAATGCTGCAGATCCCAGCACTCAAAAGAAAAAGCTTGTTTTGATTTTTTTTTTGAAAGAGAAAGTTAGTGGTTTAGTTTTTAAACATCCCAAATTCCTTGAAAGTTGGTTCCAGTAGACAAAGCAGACAGATTCTGTACGCACACTCAGCAAAAGGAAGTTACAGAGCGTGTCAAATTGCCATGCTTGGGTGCGTTAAGCACCAGCACGCACCCTCAGCCTGGGCCAAGTCAGAGTTCTCAGGACTACGTCTTCACGAAGGGAGGCAGCAGTTGCTACGAACGCTCTGTCCCCACTCATCAACAGGGACCACTCACGAAGTTAACTCATGAGGTTAGAATACGAACCTCTTCATCTAATTTCATAATTCAGCCTCACTAGTAATTTGCTGGGCTACGAAATATTTTTATTTTTTCTTCTTTAACTACATGTTTACATGCAGCATCCCCAACCCCTCTTCTTTTGAGCACCCCATACCCCAATGCCTCTGTCAGGAAAGGGTCACTCAGACTAGGAAATTTGAAGATGTGCAGCTTGGAAAAGCAGTCACCGTGCAGAGGAGCTGCAGAGTCATTTCGCGAACACATAATTTCATTTCACGTGGTGGTAACTGACAAAGCTCACGCAGAATCAAATCCTGCTTTTTCCTTCCTGCTAGATCACAGGAGTCCTGGCGAAGCCCAGTGGGAATGTCCAGATGATACCCACTCAGATCCATGTGACACATTGGCTGCTTCTTTTCACATGGCTTTCTGGGAAAAAGAAAACACACCCACTAATTCTGTCTTCTCTTTTCTCTGTCTCTATAGCCTCTGTTATCTCTCTCTCTCTCTCTCTCTCTCTCTCTCTCTCTCTCTCTCTCTCTCTCTTCCTAGTGCTGGAGGGTGGAATGCAAGGTATTAGGCATGCTAAGCAAAGTTTCTATCACTGAGCCACACTTCAGCCCTCAGCGTTATTTTTAACCATGAACTGGATCCTTCAGTGATGACCATATAGGGCCTACTAATGAAGACAAATTATTGCAGTGTAGAGGTGCTCAAAAAACTGGAAATAACACCAAACAGGTCATGTCACTTTTATAACCAATGCCTCTCTAGAACTGACCAATCCCATAAAATAGGGAGCTAGAAATCATTTTGCAGATGTTCATAACCAGGTAACTTGCACATTATCTCTGGGATTATTCTGAATTAAAAACTACCAAGCTCTTCTTTTAGTAACTCAGGGCTTCCACCCATATTGCACAAAGGAAGCCTTAAATTTGAACCATGTAATAATAGCTAATGATTATGAAGGCACATGACATGTCAGGAAGTCTGCTAAGTATTTTTGCATGCATCTCCTCGGTTAATGCTAGTCATTTCATGAGAAAAGCATAAATATTTCCCTATCTAACAGACAAGATGAGGCTTAAGGAGTTAAGTTGACTTGCCCGAGGTCATTAACCCTAAACCCATGTGTTATCTAGCTTTCCACGATCATAACAAATACACACAGTAAATCAAGGTAATAGTGAAGAAAGGTTTGTTTGAGCTCTCAGTTTTAGAGGTTTCAGTTCATAGTTGATGGCCCTATAACTTTGGGACTGTGTCAAGGCAGCATATCATGGTGGAACCTCATGGAGGCTGAGAAGCAAAGAGAGAAAAAGAGGGAGCAGGGCCCCCACATCCCCTCTGAAGTCCCATGTCTGCTATACCTTTCTTCTTGCTGACTCTGTGGTTCCACAATTCTTTATAATGAGCCCACAATTTAGAGTTAGGGGACAGAACTCAGACCCTCTTCCCAGTTTCAACCACATTTAAAAATGACTTCTCATGAAGTGGCAAAGAGTTTCCAAGGCCAACAGAGGCTAGCTAGGGAAGAATGGCATTTGCAAAGGCCTTGCCACTCAATTATGTAGTTAACTAGAAAACCATATCCTAGGCTAATGCACAGTAAGGAGAAGGACAGAGAGAGAGAGAGAGAGAGAGAGAGAGAGAGAGAGAGAGAGAGAGAGAGAGAGAGAGAACTCCTAGGAGCAAGTCTTTAATGTATTATTTCAGTAGTAAGTCAGTAAACAAATACCTTCTCTGTTTTCTTTCTGGTGAGAGGAGTTTCAGATTCTGAAGCTTACTTAACTCAAGCCCCATATAATACCCTGGGCCTGAGAAAGGCCCCCACCCAAGGGAGGGAGAAGGTCAGACGTGAGTACAAACACTCAAAATGAGCCAGCTGAGGATCAGCACTGACCAGCAGGCCAACTCACGCTGCCCAGCACACGCAGGACAGAGTGAGCACAGCCCCCCAGATGAGTTGGCTTTTTCAAACACTTTCCCCATCCTACAGTAGTAGCCACTGCCCAGGGCTTTAGCTATGCTGGACACCTGCCCTTTGGCGGGCAGACAGTGGGACGTGCAGACGGGAGTGAAGTGAGTAGAAAGCAGGAGGAATATCCACCCCGACACACACCAAGGCCTCATCTCAGACATGCCCACACAGACTCACACCTGGTTTAGATTCTTTTTCTGAAAAGAAAAGAATTAAGAAAAAGGGGGGTGGGGGGGGAGATGCACTAATGCAGTCCCCTACTACCCCAAATTATGCAGTTGTGTTTCCCACATGTAGGTGAACAGCAGGGGTCAGCACATCCGGAGTGCAATGATAGGCCTCACGCTTGGGAACCCACCTTCACGATCACAGTATCTCTCCTGCCAGGTAAGGCTCCTGCTTCAGCTTCTGGTGCTGCCTTACAAATTCTAAGCCTAGAAGTTCTCTTGAGAAAAGACCACATCTATTCCAGCGCGTAGCAAATTCTCGGTACAGTCAGAAGGAGCCAGCAAGAAGAGGCCTTGTCCAAGGCCCAGGCAGAATCCAACATCTTTACTACCTGAGCAAAAGGTATGGAAGAAACCTGGGGAGGCGACACAACCTCCAGCAGGTAGAGTCTGCTAGATCTCTGAGCTACTAGGGGCATGCTCTAGAAGGGGACTGAGGGACCATGGCCCCTGCCTCTTTTTCACTTCCTGGCCGCTACGTGAACTATTTTTGCTCTGCCTTGTGTTCCAGCAATGGTGTGCTGATTCACCCATCTCCAAAACTGTGAGCCAAAATAAACTTTTCTCTTTATAACCTGATTATCCCAGGCATTTGCTATAGCAACAGAAAGCTAATTAACACTCTGCAAAGAAAGGCTGCAAAGAATTCTGCTTGGCAGAAAGGCAGTAAGCACCATTTTTCTCCTTTTATAAGACCCTTCAAAAACTGGCTCCAGGCTATTAGCTAATTCTCAAGCTGTTCTGGAAACCTACAGCTTGGAACAAAGCAGCATGGCAGAAGCGATGGAGTACATCACCAAGGAGACGAGTGTAGGTACCAGCTGACAATGTGAGTACCCTTTCTTTGAGGGAGGGGGCATCCTTTACCGAGTGCCCACTATTGCTGGGCTTTGCAGGTGAGCTGGGAAGTACTGTCACTCAGACCTCATTGGCTACTCACTGCAACCACGTTAATCAGGATTAGAAGCCACGCCTAAACCCCTTTTACCATGCTCTCTCCCACCATACTATCGACTCAGTTTAAAACGATATTACTTCAGTGGAAACTATTTCTCTCTTTTGATTGTGTTGCTTCTAATCACAAGTCAAATCAAAAATTAATGTTCCTTTGCCATAACCGTATAAAGGAATTTAGTTTGCAGAGGTGGGGGATCGGCAAGGGGAGAGGAAATCAGATGACGGACATGTGGTATGCATTAGGCTCGCTCCTTCGTGCCATTTGGCTCACTTTCTTTTTCGAGGGAGGGGGGAGAGTAGGGACAAAGGTGCATGTGGCCAGGAACTGTGCCCATCCTGCCGTCTTTCAGGGTTTATTTTAGGGTTACCAAGACTGCTGGGATGGGCTATTACGTGTTCAAGGTTAACTTCCCCGTGTCTTGTGCGTCTGTGTGCAACTCCCACTATGCCATCTGGATGCTGGGGCAGGGGTCAATTTGGACCCAGGACCAGGTAGGGGCTGATCACCACTGGATCCCCAACCTGACCATGCTAACATGCCCACACCCCAAGAGTTTCACCCATGGCTGACTGTACTGCAAATTACAGTGAAAATCAATAGAAGGCCCAGGAGGCAGCAGCTGGGACAACAGCTGGATAGAGTACTGGGTCCTGGATGCTGTCTGACCTGAGTCCGGGTTTCAATGCCTAGAGTCTAGTTTGCCATCTATAAAGCATAAAACACAGCCTCATTGCTGGCCTGGCAGACTTACCACCCAGAGGGCCATGCTGGGCAATACGGGGAAGCCAGCTCGTTAGTCTGCATGGCTTGCCATCTTGGGCTCTTTTTGCCTCACTGTGTGCCCTGCTCACTTGTGTAGAGAGCACTACAGCTAAACTACCTGTGTCTCAGGCCCTTACTCCCAGATGCCTGGAACTGCTAGGCTCTACTAAATTAAGGCAAGACAACACAAAAGAAAAGCAGAAACAAAATCATTTCTTTGTCTTAGCAACAGTTTAATGCTTCCCAAGAGCAGAACAACCCTCCCACCTGTGTGTTACCACCAGCAAGAATTCAGAAACCCAGAAATTTCGAAAACCCAAAACTTGAGGTTACAATTAGTAACTGTCTTTGTCTTTCTCAGTTATCCTAAGACAAATTAACTCCTAACATTCAAGAAGATCACTGAAGTTCCATGTCACTTTCAGTCTCTTAAACCACAGTTTTGCTCACAAAATTACATATCCTCATGAAGCCTGGTCACATGCTGGAGGCTAAAACAAGACTCACAAAGTCTTTATACCTACCTCAAACCCAAACTTTCATCAAAACCATCTCTTTTTCCTGACTTCCAAGCTTCTACTTATGGTGCCACCAGCTCTCCCATAACCTAGGCATGGTGACTGAATGTAAGGCAACTGCTGTCAAGGGCCAACCACCCACATGACCAATGATCTAGAATTGCTGTAGGAATTCTGAAAGTGCTAAATGAGGAATGCAGGGAATAGGGCTGAATTAGGAAGGAGACTTGTAACTCATCTGACTACAATTATGAGAAAGGATAAAGTGTAGAGAAGAGAAAAGAGGCACCTAAGGGAGCAGCTTTGCTGGGGTGACAGGAAGTACAGAAGTTATCATCAAAGTCACTGAGGAAGAGCTAAGTGTCCTTCTTATGAAATGCTCCAAAATAATAACATAAAAGTGCCCCAACATGAACAGCAGGGTAGAAAGAGAGGCAATGGTCAGGAAAGGGGCAAACCCCTAAAAAAGGGGTGAACATAGATTCTCACTATTTCCCCAAACCCTATGGTTCTAATGTGTTGCAGAATTTGGAATTCATGTATTTGCAAAAAATATTAAATAAAAAAAAAACAATTATCCAGTTTTCATTTAGAGAAAACAAACTAGAGCCATTTAGTTCTATTCTCTCAATTTCACTAAAATTACTGTATTAAGAATTAAAATTTTTAAATTTTAAGTAATGAAAGAGAATATCTTGTTGGTGAATAAATAATTCTATATATAAAAAAAGAGATCAGGTAGCCCAGGGTCATGAAAGCCACAGAAGGAAGCCTTTTCAAAATTGAAAAACACTCCCTTGAGCACCAAATGCAGAAAAGCCTAAGAATCCAGCGTGAAACTAGGTGACCTGGTGCTCAGAAGGTCTCTGGTGACTTGTGGAAGGGCAGGATCTGAAGAAGTGAGCGTGAATTCCAGAGAACCAAAACCAACAGGAGGAGAAAGCAAATGCATGTCCTACAGACAACTTCCAAGGTCCCGCCGTGTCTGCAGTGTTGCCCTTGGCCACTTCCAGCCAGCCGCACTCAACGGGGCACATGCAGTCATTCCTACTCCTTCCTGAAGTCAATTTAAAATTATAGTTTAAAAAAAAGTTATAAACACATACAAGAAAATGGTAAAGAACATAGAACAATATTTTGCGTAATAGAAAGCAAATGCATAGTGGAATGTGGCTTAGCAGAGAAGAAAAGTTAAAACCTACTGGCCTACAAGGGGAGATGTAATTAAGAAGCTGTTCCTCATGACAGGACCTAGAGATGCCAGAGACTACACACCATCACGGCGATTAAATCTATGGACTGGAGTAAAGCCTGAATAGGGACACGCTAGAATTATTCCCCAGGGCCATGAAAATCCAAGTGGCTGGGCCTTATCAAATCCAGCAGGAGCCAACAGATTCGCTGTACATAAAAGTTTGATCAGGCACCCAGGAGGACAGGAAGTGAGGTGCTGCAGAGATGCCATGGGTTTAAGTGAAAGTCTGTTTGGTGGAGAGTGAGACCCTAAGATCTTAGAACAAGACACAGGTGCCCCAGTCGGAAGGTTGAATGGTTTCTCTTGAAAAATACCTCAGAGGAAAAAGACCTACGCTACCCCCACAAACTCCCTCCCTCTAAAATGAGGCCCAACAAATCACAGGCCTTGCATATAAACGAAGAGTTTCCAATTCCGTGCCTTGCTTACATTCAAGCCCTCAGTCAGGCCTGGCAGGCATCTAAGGAAAGACTTTAGGTGGGAATGATAAAGATCAAAACGTGCAAAACAAACGGGGGGTGGGGGGATCCAGCAACAGCAGAGACAAGGCAGAGAGCAGCAGAAACCCAGACACGATAATATTAGATATTATATTCATAAAACAAGAACATTTTGATAAAAGAAAATACGAAGAAGTACTTGGATAATTAAAATATAAAAGACGGTTAACAGATTTCAATATAAACGCTTTGAGAGAGTTGAATTTTTTTCTAGAGAAGCTGCACAGTTTGACAAGAGGGACAATAGAAAATAAGATAGAATATCAAACTCAAAGCTTCCAACACCTGAATAAAATGCATTACGGAAAGAACCAAAAAAAAAAAAAAAAAAATGGAAGACAATGCCAAAGAAATAATTCAAGAAACTTGCCCAAAAGTGAAGAATATGGGTTCTCAGGTTGAACGACACACAGCTCGGCAAAATGTGGTTTCTAGAAATGCCAATGATAAAGGGAACTTTTGAAATATTCTAGGGAAAAAGAGGGTACAGATCTAACACAAAAGGGCAGGCACCAGAGTGGCACTTGGTTTATCAACAGCAACACTAGGAGCTGTAAGATAATGAAGGAACATCCTTAAAATTCCTAAGGACTGAGCAGTCGAGGCATGGCTTTGATTCCCAGTAGACCAAAAGTTTTAATCAATTAATTAATCAATTAAATTCTCAAATTTGACACTAGCCTAAACTATCAACTTATGAGGATAAAGACATTCTTAAGCATTAAAGGTTTTTAAAATGTTATCTCCCATGTATGCTTTCTTAGGAATCTGTGAAAATGCGTAAGTACACAAGAAGACGTGACATTCATGAAACCAACAACCTAACATAAGGAAGGCCACAGAAGGCTTACAGTGATTTTTTTCCAAAACAACTGTAGAGCAGGCCTACCTGTCCCTCAAGAAGTCAAAGGGCTCAAGCAAACGGCTTGAGGGTGAGACACTGGGGCTTACTCTGCAATATGAAGACAAGGAACCAGGCAAGTAAATTCAGGCATTCCTTTCTCAAATAAAGCACAAGAGTGTAAATAAATAAATAAATAAATAAATAAATAAATAAATGCAATACACTTTGTGGCTTAGCTGCAAGTATGTACATAATTGTAATAAATCAAAAATTGAAAAGTAACTTGGCCAGAAATATAATATAACCTCACTGGAAAAATACTATTAAAAGAAATCAATCTTTAATTTCCATAACAGAAAATCTGTAAATGTCTAAACATCAAAATTAATAAATCATACTACATGTGTGTCACAAATTTGCTTGTCTGCTAAATATCACAAGAAACTTGGAGCTAAATAGTCAAAAAGTATAACTGCTGGGCTGTGAGAGTTGGGAGAGAGACGGCAGGGGACAGAGAATTTCAATTTCAGTTTTTCATGAAAAGCCTTTTTTTTTTTCCTATTTGATTCTTCAAGTTGCATTTATTTTTTTAGGCAAAACCCTTACATTTTTATCAAAAGACCATAGTCTAATAAGTAATAAAAATGTTAATGAATCCCAAAATGTGAAACCATTAAGGAAACAGATTACATTTCCAGAACTTTCATTAGCTAGCCAACTAGAGCCACCAGCTTTAGTTAGGACTTCTTAAATATGTATTTAAGTAATAATTCTGCTATTGTTATTTCAACCAGGTTTTTGGAAGGGGAAGGAAATACAGCCTAGAGATAAGTCAATCCTCATTCTTTTTCAGATTAAAAAAAAAAATCTATTAGGTTAGAGAGCAAGTTATTTATGTGTACCAGAAATGACATAAAACTTTGTCCTTTATGCTCAGGCTCAGTTCTTGATGCTGGGAGGCAGCTGCCTGAGGTCATACAATAGGAAGTGCTTACACCTGTGGCCGTCACCTGCTTCCCTGCCTCTTTGCCTAGAGTGCTCAGCATTATCCCATAGTTCCTGTAGCAGGAAGGCAGCAGCAAATGAATGAGGTCCCAGGAAATCAGGATCTCCAACGGGGATGCCTTAGTTACTTTCTCATTACTGTGACAGAACACCTGACATCCATAATTTAAGGGAGGAAAATTTATTTAGCTCACAGTTTCAGAGGGTCTCACACAGTCCATTCATGAGCAGCCAGAAACAATGGAAGCACATGGCCGTCTGGAGAGCACTCATGGCATTGCACAAAGAAAGTCACGTGAGTGAGGAGCCTAGATCTCTGGAGACTAAGGCAAGACTACAGCTTTCTCAGGAAGACACTGTAGCAATGTTTTTTTTTTTTTTCCCCCTTCCCTTACTCAGTTTAAGCTGCCAGCCCAGCATCCAGGGTGGGTGCCTCTCCCTCACTTCCTGCCCCACAAATCAATAATACATATCTGAAAGCAGAGCCTCTACCCTAGGCATTCCCCAATCCCAACATGTCAAACCCCAAGAATCTGCCCCTTCCAGCCAGACCCTACCTCCCAACAGCAGAGTTCCACATTAGCTCACTACATGGAAATACGTGAGGCTTCTGGGGGCACTATGGGTCCTAACCATAGCAAGACGCCAGTGAAAAATCCACAGGGCACAAACCCAACCACAAACCCTGACTCCTAGACTTCTCTCCTAAGTTATTTTCGCTTTCCAAGAAGTCCTCAAAAACAGATGACTGGAGAAGCAGGGGCAAGCCTGTCACAATGACCCTCTACCAGCCACAGTTAACCAGTCCCTCGAGCCAGGAAGGGGGTCACATGTCTCCATTGAAGGATCCCGGCTTGCAGTGTACCAGGAAGAGACTCCAGGTAAAAAAGTCTGCTCAGACAAGAAAGCTTCTCTACTACATAAAGAAACAGAAACTCAATTTTCTGCTTTTTTCCTCATCCCAGTTCATAAATCTCTTAGAGGCACAAGGCAGAAAATACCATCCCCTCATCCAGCTGTCTGAGATCTGGTAACAACGCTAGGTGGAGGTCCTAGGTTGGGAAGCTGCAGGCTCTCCACAGGCTCAGGAGAGGGTCTGGCACCAGGGAGCATGTGCTTTTAGGCACAGGGGCTCCAATGAATCCTCCTGACAAAGGCCTTTGGACAGTAGCTTAAAAGAACCCTCGGTTCCCTGCAGGAGCTGGGTTTTGGCATCATTAATTTATTTAGCAAGAAAGGAGCTGGCACTTTGTCACACTTTGTCAGATGTGTTCCCCAGACCACAAACCACACGTTGCATATTTACAGACATTTATCTACTATAGGACATCCGCTACAAAAAAAAAAAAAAAGATAAATGAGTAAGACTAGAAGACTGCCCTCCATCCATCTACAAAAATAAAAACAGAAGACGTAGAAAATGCTCTAGAGTGACTCATTTGGGGAAAAATATGTAATTAAAGTTACCTTGTTTTCTGGATCCCAAAAAACCTAGAGTTTGCAGTTGTATAGGTCACACCCCACCCTGCTCCATACACACACACACCAGCAGCCTCGATGTCAGCCATCCAGAATCCCCCTGCCTAATTGCTTGGTTTCATGGATTTTGTTAAATCCCCCAGATTTAGGCTAATGATGCAAAATGAAAACCCACTTTGAGAGCAGAGCGCTGCCTGCTGTCGTTTCCTCTGGGACGTCAGGCGTGCGTGCGGGTGGCTCTGCCAGCAAAGCCTCAGGTCTCAGAGCAGGACGAAGAAGAAGAGATACACCTAGGCACCCTCGCGAGCTGTTCCTCCCCTCGCAGCCCCAGCAAGAGCAGAGGAGGAGAGAATGGAGTCACCCTGCATACACAGCCCAGCATGAGGTCTGGCTGAAGTTTGGCTCCAGATCCAAGGGAAGCTGCCAAGGCAAACAGCTGTTCCTGCCACAGAGTCACTGGATTTCCATCCCTCTCCAGCCCACCTCCTGGTGTTCACCCAAACGGCAAGTTGGAATGTGGAACCATCTCTTGGAAGGAAGATGGGGAGAGAGTGAACGGGCTTCTGAACCAAGGAGCCTCCTGCTGCCAGTACAAATCCTCAAAGGGCTGAAGGAGGAAAGGAGGAAGATCCCATAGCAGGAAGTTGGAGGCTCAAAGACACTGTGGCCAAGGAAGCCTGGGAAGTACCCTAGGCCCATCTTGCCCACGCACCTGACCCGCAGCACCTGGCTTCCCTGCAGAGTCAGAGGAAGGAGTCAGAGCACACACGACTGTCCCATCAGAAACACACAAGCCCAGCTGGAAGACAATGGACACTGCTGGTCTCTGCTGATCCTGGCCCGAGATCAGTGTGGTGAAGCCAAGAATCCCAATGCCTTGGTGTATTTTCTAGGGCTCCTGCTGTCAGCCCAGTTCTGCAGGCTTGGGCATCAGCCCTGGGCTAATATCTTGATCCTCTCCTGGGCCTCTGCCCTCACAAGTCTCCTTGCTGCCTCAGTGTATTTGGAAGAGCAGTGCAGATGTTTTGGTTTGGATCTTAAATGTCCCCTCAAATCCTCATCTATTTGGAAGGTAACTGGGTCAAATGAATTAATCTACTGATAATTTCACATGCCATGAAGAGGTGGAGCTTGGACAGGAGGGGTGAACTGGTGGGCGTGCAGCCTGAAGAATATCTTCTTGCTCCAGTATCTCCCCAATCCCTCTGCTCCCTGCTGTGACACCATGAGTACCTGTCCTCAGCCATGCCATTCTGCCATTGCCAGCCAACCATGCAAGGACTGAGACCTCTGAATTGTGAGCTAAAATAAACTTTTCCTAGTTTAGTTGTGGGTGTCAGGTATTGTGTGTTAGTGACAAGAAAGTGACTAAGACTGCAGACATTCCCAAGTCCGAAGAAAGCAAATGATGTAGGAAACAGGAAGGCCACAAAAACTTGACTGCATCAACTCTGCTGTCCTTCTGGACTTCTTCAGAAAAGCCATTCATTGAAAGTAAACAAGGAAATATAAATCTTCCCTGTGGCCCTGTAGCTGTGGGGGCTCTGACCATGGGGCTACGCTGGCTCTGGCACTGACACAACAGTCCCGGGGAGAGTTTCATGAAGTGGAGCCTACAGCCAAGGACTAGGAACATAGCAGAGAGATGGCACTGAGCCCACATCCTGGGGGCTCCCCAACTCCCACTGCCTGTAGAGCTGATACGTTCCGGGTCCAGGCTCCAGAACTGACAGGTGTCTTTCAGGACCCTTGGTACCCTCCATGGACAGCACTTCTGTTCTTACAAAGACACAAAATTCTAGGGTTGGGGCAGTGGTTGTATCTGGGGCCAGCGCTGCAGGCTCTAGCTCTCCAGCAGGAACACACATCACCTCTGGCTTCCGCCTCACAAAGGGTGTAGGGGAGTCCTTGCACCTACAGTTGTTTTCCAAGGCCCCCCTCGTACCCCTCCTCAGAGGCCTCACCAGCCAGCTTTACGTGCTACAAAGCCAGAGGTGTCTAGGAACTGACAGGCCCTTTGAGGACTTGCGTGAGGGCTGGTGGCAGCATCCCTGCCTGTCAGCATTGCGGGAGGTGGGGAGGATGTTGCACTCTGAGGCTGGGGAGGATGGAAGACAGATGTTACTCTGTATCAACTGCAACTGGAGCACAGTGAAGTCACTGCAGAACACAGAATGTTCAAGTTCCTGGCTACCATCCACCAACCTCTCACAAGGTGGTATGCGGGAGGCCACTGTATCAACTGTCATGCACTGTGCAAACATCAGAACTGGCTTACAGCTTTTGTGGACAGATGTGGATATAGAGGCATCACATAACTAATAACCAGGATGACAATTAGTCAAAAATGAAGGGACTGCTGTGAAACCGTGCTTCAGACACAGAGGCCAGTTCCCATCACAGCGTGGGCAGCTGTGTGTGGGTGGTGTTGAGAGGACTCTGCCGGGTCCCTGATAGGAAGACTCTCATTGACACAGATGATTGCAAAGACACAACCTCAAGATCTTGGATCCCTTTCTGACTTTGCTGACTGCTCTCAGTGACTTAATCCTCCTTGCTTTTGAATCCCAGGATACCTCTAGTAAGTGTAGAGATTATACAAAGGGTCAGCAAGTTACAGTGCTTAATGGGTCCTCATTTGTCTGAAGAGCTAAAATGCGCAGTGGGCACGCTGGAGCTCTTCAGGACGTGCAGTGCCGGGGCTCTGTGGGGCCCTCTGTGTCTCCTGTCACCCTTAGCCAGCAAAGGACCTGATGTCAAAGTCCTTTGGGATCACTGCTGGCTACCCTCCCTATCAGCATCTCACTTTCCCTGGCCCAGCTGCGCACAAATCTCTCCCCTCGTGGCTTCAACTTCAGCTCCATTCACAAAGCAAGTCATAAAGAAACAATGTCCTGCCTCCAGTATTCAACAGCAGAGTCCCTAGCTATCTACTGAGCATCTCCCTGCTTTCCAGGAACTACCAGAAGCCAGAAACTGCTGGGCTGTAACAGCACCCCTTGGGCAGCAACTCTATGTTTGAAATTTCCTCCACCAAGCAAGGTACTCCAGACTCCAGATAGACAGTGCCGTTTTGGGTGTAACCCCATTCCAAGATTCACACAGGAGCATCCACTTTTTGGAGCAGGTGTGTGTGTCAACAAATTTATCCCTCTGTCTCATTTAATTTTACCGACAACTTAGCTAAGTAGGTAAGACTACCACTTACCATGTAAGACAAGGAGATATAGACATATAGTTTTCAAAACTACACTGACTCACAAGTGACAGAGCCAGGATTTAATCTAATTCTTAGGGCATCGACTGGTACCAGCCCAGCCCGCAAAGCAGGAGAGTGGCAGGCCAGCAAGCCTTCATCTGTATTTACAGCCACTCCCATCACTCACATTATTGCCCCCTACCAGCAGCATCAGGAGCTCAAAGGAGCACACCACTACTGAGAGCTGCTCATCCTAGGGAGCTAAGTTGCACGTTCCTTGTGGAATCTAATGCCTGATGACCTGAGGTAGAGCTGAAATAGTGATGATCATGCCATATCCTGTCCATCCATGACCAAACAAGAAGAAGAAGAAGAAGAAGAAGAAGAAGAAGAAGAAGAAGAAGAAGAAGAAGAAGAAGAAGAAGAAGGAGGAGGAGGAGGAGGAGGAGGAGAAGGAGAAAAAGAAGAAAAAGAAAAAAAAAAGAAAAAACCTATCTTCAATGGAAATGGTCCCTGGTGCCAAACAGGCTGGGGAGCACTGCTCAAAGGTAATTAGTCTCTACAGCTCCAGAGGATGTTGAAGAGTGCTCCTAAAACACACATCTCCAGAACCTCAGAATCTCTACTTACTTGGGAATAGGGTGTTTTGCCAATGTAATTAATAAGGTTAAAGCGGAGCCATACTGGATTAGAGCAGAGCCTTAAATCCAGTGACTGGTATCCTTATAAGAAAAGAGACATAGGAACAGATGCACTGGGAAGAAAGTCATCTGAAAATGGAAGCAGACACAGAGTTCTAAGACGAAGGATGCCAAGGACCATGGAGCTACTAGGAGCCAGGAGAGAGCAGGGAACAGACTCTCTCTCTCCATGCCTAGAAGGGACCAATCCTACTGACTCTATCATATATATATATGAGATATATATACGATATATATCAACTCTGCCCTATGCCTCTCAACAGATGGAGACAGCCAGCCACCAGGAGGAAGGAGGGCGTGCATCAAGTCACCTTCCAAAGCCTGGCCAAGGCTGCTTGCGAGGCTTGGGTCCCCGCTCGGCTGCACATTCCAGCTCAGGCAAGTCATTTAGTCTCTCTGACCTCCATTTCCTCAACGGAAAAAGGAAAGTCACAGCCTCCATACTTCTCAGGGCCAATGGTAGGCTCAATGTAAAAATAAGCTCATGCAAGTTAAAACATCTTAAAAATGTCAACCTCTTTCTTATTTTGAACTCTGTATTCTTTAGGCATTTTTTAAAATATAAGTGTAATGTTTAAAATATATACACTATTACAAAACCAACTACAGGTTCAAAATAAATTATATATACAAATATACATTTTTTTATTTTACTTCCCGTTCACTTACTTTATTTCCCATACCTTCCGTCCCATTGTTAAATACCAGTCTGCCTTAGAAAGAGTACACAAGTGCAATGTATTTTCTCTCACTGGGCCAGAGAACTGCAGCACGTGCAGGCCAGTGCACTTACACGGCTTGGACTGAGCACTGCTGTATCTCACCCGTCATGAGGCCAGGGCCACTTGACCAAAGCCCCAGTGTTTCAGGCCAGGAAGAAAGAGTGACTCTCATAACTCTCTGCTCTTCTTCCCTCCACACACCCTACTGATATGTCCCAGGCATGAGCAGTGGCCACAACAGCCTGCCCAAGTCCCCTCCTCTTCTCACCTGGTGGCCCCTGCTGGCTGTTCTGTGACAGAGTCCAAGGTGAGATTTCCCTTGAAGAGAAAATGCTGCTTTGTGGCAGGTGGGTGTGTTTACCAAGGCATGATTTTTTTTTTTTTGGATTAAATCCAGGGCCTTCCCATTTGCAGCAGGTGGTAATGAGGGTGAGGTGGGGTGAGGAGGCACCTACTTGCTCATGCCACTTGACCCACTGTACTTAATTGCAATGCCTCATGTACAGCAGTAGGGTGATCAGAGCCACTCGTCTGAGCACAGGAACAGGATCTAATCAACTCCATGGATTGGTTGACCTAATAACAGATACAAGAGAAATGAAGTGATTCCATGCCCTACCCCCGAACTGCACGCCCTCTGTGGCTAACTCTCTGTGGCTAACTTAGGACACAGACACAGATCCTCAAAGAAGAATGGGTCTCCAAGGGGGCTGTAACCACTTTCATCTTACAAATCAGTAAGCTGAGGCCCAAAGATCAACCAACTACTGTTGATCAGCATGCACCAGTATGGGTGCCCTGATCCCTCTGCCCACTCCCCAAGCACATTCTCCTCCCATTCCTTCATCCACACACTGTCTCAGAAGCCTCCCAGGTCCTAGCTTGATTGGCTCTGGTATCCGTCTCCAAAGGCAAGCAATCCTCTCACTCTTTCAATGCCAGAACTAAATGCCAAAATTCAAGAAAACTAAGCCCCCCTGATGAAGTTCAACCCCAGTTCTCTATCAGATAAATCACTTTTTGGAAGCAATGCAGCCACAACCTAGGAGAAAAGCCAAGCTGGGATCCCGCCAATCTTCCCCACCCCAGACTCAGGGAGACCCTGGGCAGATCCACCCTGACCCCGCTCACCTCAGGACCACTGATCAAGCCACACAGCTGCAACCCTGGCACATCCTCCTGCCTTGTACAGGAGCCCTCACTCAGCTCCTGGGCATGTCCCTGCCCCGCCTTCCTCTGACCAGCATTCCTGTGGAGGCAAGGACCCAGGACCCATAGTGTGTGCTCACCACACCACTCACAGAGCCACCCGTGATACCATCAGGTCACTTTACAAGGTGCTGTCCTGTGCTGGGGGTTTGGATGTGTATCTCAAAGGAACTTCCAGGCTGAGAAGTCCCTGGAGGAACACGCAGCTTCTAACCTGCAACCCAGGCTTTCCATTCTATGGCAGCTGGAGGACAAGGAGGAGAGGATAGTGTTTGCAGCTCTTCCAGACAGAAGTGGGGACAATGCGCACAAGAAAAGGGAAGTTCCCCATACTTTCTTAGGCCTGCCTATTCTTGACTGTGTGCAATTGCTCCAAACAAGGAAATCTGCCAGGAGATACATTAAGTCTGTAAGAGAAGAAGGCTTCAGGCAAAGAGCTGTCAGTCACAGGGAAAAATCAACACAATATATTGATTCTACTTTCCCAGTGAAGGGCAGCCTTGCACTCAGCCTCCTCACCCGCCCCCCACAAGCATACAGTTAGACAACTGTGACGGAATTTTTTTTAATGTTTTTTTTTTTTTCAAAATCACCAGGAAAATTGATCCTACAGGAGGCACCAGGGAGTAGAACGCTGGACAAGATGCTCCTGTTTGTGAGAACAGGGTGGAGGAGGGCAGCGGGGGAAGGAGAATTCCCCAACCCCAGTCCAAGGCCTGGACTGCAGTCCACATCTTTGGACTGACAACTGCTCTATGGCCATGATCGCCAGGACTCTGAGTAGTGTCCTCATCTGCAAAACACACTGCTCCGAAAGCTTTCCAGACGCTGCTCCTGCACTCCCAGCTGCAGAGAAGATGGCTACAGGTGAGGCCAGGAATAGGAGAGGGCATTTGAGGGTGAGAGTCCTACACAGTTGACGGTCTTCTAAGCCAGCAACTTCTGCTTGCTCTTCTTCCTGAGAAAAAGTCATCTCATGTCTCCGTGAGAAGGAAGAAAGTACAATCACCTCGGGAAGACACATATGAGGTGCTCCAAGAATCATGCACCATGGCATCTACAGGGCTCAGAAGGAACACAGTCAGACTTTCTGGCCTCCTGTGGAAGGCAGGTCTTCTAGGGACAGACAGAAGCCATCCTGCTTTAAACAATGTATGTGGCAAGGTTCCAATTGTTCGACAAGGCAGCTCAAGTCTTTGCTGTTTAGAATTTGTTGTTGATGTTGTTCTGTGACACTGGGAATTGAAGCCTAGGCCTTCTCACTAAGCTAAATCCTCAGCCTTTTTTAATTTTTACTCTGGGATAGGGTCTCCCTAAATTGTGTTAGCTGGGCTCGAATTTAAAATCCTCCTGTCTCAGCCTCCAAAATGATGGCTTATAGACAAGTACCACTATGCCTGGATTACTGAAGAGTTTTTCTTCTTCCTTAAGCCAGATTGTACTAGAAACATGCATAACAAGCCTCCCCTTTGCCAGAAGAGATAGCCTCAGCTTGCTCAGTTATTCCCCTCCTGACATTTGCAATCCTAAGAGGAAGACATTCTGGAAACCCACAGTCTCATCCAGGTGAAGAGAGAATATGGTGATGGAGATGTCAGGCCCTTTAGAAAGAAGGAAACAGTTGATCTGACCCTATCAGGACCAGAAACAGACTCTTCACAGCCCCCGACTCCACAAGAGAGGCTGCCACCAGCCACCATGGACTAAAAAGATATTGAATACCCATTCTACATGCTGGCATGGGTTCAGAGAACAGCTCTGAGAGGAGCAATAAAAGCAGTTGTCAGTTGTTACTGAAGTTTGACAATCTCTAGACTGGCCACACCTGCCCCAGAGTGGCTGTAGGCAGTGTGCCCTCTTTGGGCCTCAGACTAGATTTTCAAAGCACCCTCTCCTACCCACTGTTGTAGGTTTTGGAATTTTACTTCAATATTAGCAACCACTGTCAGTACAGAGATGATCAGGATCAACTCACCTATATCCTAATAACCCCAAGATTTCTTTATAAGCCTGTATAAGACAACACATTACCATGGCTATCTCAATAGAGACTTGTTCTATGCATGACATGTATTCATCTTTGTTTCCTTTCCTAAGAAGGTGAATGTTTCAGGTAGTAGTGACCGTGTGGGGCATGCTGGTCTCCCCTCCCTGAAGAGGAAGCCCTCTGGAATACCAAGCAGGGTAAAAGAGGGTGCCTGTGTGACTGGCTGTCACAGGGTGAGTAACCTGTCACATGTGTGCTGGACTAGAGTTTCCAGGACACTGACAGAGTCTGACAGCAACTCTGCACCAGCTTAGTAAAGTACACACTGAATTGGCAATAAGAAATGCTCCCTGACATCTCTTTTTGACCAACAAGAAAACTGTGGCTCAGAGAACTGTGCTTGACCGAAGTCCCATAGAACAAGAATTAAAGCTAAGGGCTGAGCTTTAGAAAGCAATTGCTCAGAGTGTACGTACTCCACTCTTCCAAACTGCTTGCCTGCAAGGCCCTACCCACTCCATGCAGGTGAGGAGGCACAGAGAGGTCCCCCATCTCCGGGCTTCTGAGTAGGCAAAAGAGAAACATGAGCCCTGACACTTTTGGAGAGGACTCCCACATGCGGGAACAACCCACAGGGAGGGGCGGAGGTCAGGATGTCCAGTAACTACCTGGACCTGGGTCAGAGGACACTGATCTACAGTGTGGACAGTGCAGGGCCCTCCACAATGGCCCTACAACCCCAGCCCAGGTCTTCCGTGAGGGCATCTCACTTGCTTTGCCTCTGCTAAGCCATAGGCTTCCTCATCAGAGGAAGGTCCTGGCAGACATACCTGGGGTACAGGGAACTGACAAAAAATGAAGGCTCAAAGTTTACACAGAACAAAACCCAGTTTCAGAGTTCCAGGAAGTCAGAGAGATCACCAATGTGATTTGCTCAAGGAAATACCACATTCAGAGACTTTCTGTGGCTGGTCCAAGTCACGAAGCACTGGCTACACTGGCATTTGATCTCAAACTACTAGAATTTGCCTTTTTTTTTTTTTTAAGAAATCACATATTTTATCTTCTTACATAGAAATTTTTATTTTGGGGTCTTGACAGGTGGGTAACTGAACTGCAGAGAGTAAGTGACTTGGCAACACCAGTTGGTAGTAGAACCAGGCTCCAAGCTCAGGCCTATGAGACTTCTAACAGTTTATGTTCCTTGCAATATTCTTTATGCACCTCAGCGATCACACCATGTCCATAGTCACAGTTCTTCTAGCCACTACAATCTGCTAAGGAAGTGATTCTTGCTCTGAGAAGAAGCAGTTTGAAGTGAATTTGCTGCAAATATGAAAACCTAAACAAAGTAAGCCTATTCAGCATTTGCAGCAATCGACCAACTGCCAAGCCTTAGGAGTGTTCCCCAAACTCAGAAAGACAGGTTTTGGGGTGTACAACAGCATCACTGTAGATGAGTTCGTGTGGGCTTCTCGGAAGCCCTTCCCAAGCAAGGGATGGGGAATATCCCACTCCCCACAGCCCTTTTGTGAAGCACTGGGCAAGAAATAAAACTCGGGCCTCTGCAGTGAGATCTGCCCCTGGGTGGGGCAGGCCAGTAGTTACAGCACACTACAGTTCCGCAAGCAGCTGTGCTCACCATGCAGATACACTGTGCCCACACACACAAGGGACACATGCCTATGGCCCCTTGCACCCCAATACATGCACATGTCTACACCGACGGGGCTGCCATATACATGTAAACACCAACACACATCTGTGCGTATGCGTGTGGCTGACTGCATTACACAACAGTTCACCTGCATCCATTCCTACCCTCCCAAAGGTACAAATGCACACACAAGCTACACACCCAACCTTGTCCCTGCTGTAGTTACAACCCCTCTTGCTTTCCTCCTCCACAGGAGCCCAGTTCAGGCATTTGAGCTGACCCAGGCCCTCAGCCCTGATTAATGTCATTACCAGTCCAGCCATTATGGGTCTGGCTCCAAAACCTCTGTGTTTGCTGCCTGCCCAGGCCACTAACAAGCTCAGAGAGAAGTTAGGGCAGTTTATTACAGCTCCTAATGACAACTGCTCTTGGTAATGACCGGGTCTGTGGCAACCCAAGTCTGAGTGATCACAGGCTCTGGCTCCTGCTCAGCCCAGCGGTTTCCCAGGGGCACTGACTGCAGCAGATGGCCTTCTCTCTGGCTGCTGGTGCAGCCATGCTGACCTCACCAGGCCTGCCTTTTTCAGGTGGGTGGCCCAAAGCAGGCTCAGACCTAGTCAGGATTGCCCTGAACCATGACTTAGAGGAGGCGTGACTTGTGGGGTCCCCAACCAGTTCCTTGGAGGAAAGCAGAGGACCTCTCCATTATAGCTTTCTGTGACTCTATTATGGCTTAGGTCAAAAACACCTTTGATCCCCTCACTCTGGGAAGCTGAGGCAGGAGGACTGCAAGCTCGAGCACAGGCTGAGTAACTTTGCAAGACCCTGTCTCAAAATATAAAATACAAAAGATACAGCTCAATGTGAAATCTGGGTTCCATTTCAGACACCCAACAATGTGAAGATAGGTTCCATCCTTCATACAAAAAAAAAAAAAAAAAAAAGATGCCCCACAAAAGTCTCATGTGGCAGACCATGGGGACATTGTGTTCATCAGCAGGTCTGTCCACTGATGAGATCAGCAGCTAAAACTCTTGTTAGGAAGTGGAGCCTGATTGGAGATAGGTCACTGGGGTCATGACCTGGATGTATTTTGGTCCCCAGTCCCTCTCTTCACTCTCTGCTTCTTGGCTACCAAGACATGAGCAACTTCTCCACCATCACCTCCCATGCAACCAACAAAGCTCTTACTATCCTTACCAAGGATTTAACAGGATGCAGAACACCTGGGAAAAGAAGGAAGTTCAGAACTCATCAGAAATCAGGACTGATCCTGCGGCTGCCCTGCTCAGCTCTGAATAGGGAGAACCTTCTTCCCAGGTCCTAGGAAGGGGCAGTACAAACACTATGTCTGCACTTTGGATGATAACCCCCAAGTTAGCAGATGTGGCAACAAGATTCAACAGGGCTATGTGTTCAGTAGACACCAACAATTATCTACTAAATTCAGTGTGCACGAGCACAAGTTCTCTGTGGATAGTTAGATTTAAAACACACACACACACACACACACACACACACACACACACACACACACACACGCACGCACGCACCCCACAGCAGTTTTTAAACAAGACTGTGGTGTTCAAAGCAAAGAATCTGTAATCTGAGAAGTTGAGGCTGCTCTCTGCCACTCTGCCGGGCCTTTCCCCTTCTCAGCACCTTGTCCAGGGCTAAGGATAAGTGCTTGCCTGATCGACCACCTTTCCCCCCTGCCACAGCCTGCTCTCACTTGGAGGATCTCTAACTCAGGCCCATGGCCACATCTGAATGGGTGGCCACCGCCCCACATGTGGGTTTTCATTTCCACCGCTATCCCACAGCAGCAAGCTCAGTGTGGTTAGGACCTCTTCTCTCTGACCAGCAGGACCAATTGCTGCTGGTACTCCTAAGTCAGCCTTGGAGTCCCCAAACTTTTGGCCAGGGCTAACCCTAAAAGAAAATGCTGAGACAGTTAGTTGCTAGAACCAAGAGAGGACAAACTGACATCCCTCACCTACACTCTTTACTTGTTTACCTGGTTTAGGTTTTGTCACTTTAACATCATTACTTGTGGCCTACTCCCTTCTCTGTCCTCATCTCCTGACACAAAGAATGCCCGTCTTGACCGAGTGCAGCCATCTGAAGCCTGACAACGGGTGACTCATCTCCTCTAAGAAACTTCTCTGAATTTCTTCAGTTTCTGGAGGAGGCCTGAGAGCTGGGCCTGTACACTAAAACATCAAAAGTGACCACAAAAACCCAGGAAAGTGTAGCCAAGGTCTGTTTCATACAGAAAATTTTTATCATTTTTTGTGGTACTGTGGATTAAACCCAGGGCCTCCCACATGCTAGGCAAGCTACCACTGAGCTATACCCTCAACCTTTTTTTTTTTTTTTTTCCTGAGACAAGCGTCTTGCTAAGTTGCAGAAGTTGAGTTCCTCTTTGCCTCAGCCTCCTGAGCAGCTAGGATGATGACCATGTCCCACCACTCCCAGTTACCCACTAGATTCTTCAATGAGTCAAGGGAAGAAACTGAGTCTTCATGTGGATTTGGTACCAGAGGAAGAAGGTGGCCTTTGACCCCAGGGGCCACTCGTCGCAGGCTGGGAGTGCCACTCACAAGAGATGCTGCAGGCTGGGACCTCCTCTTCAGGTAGCAGTTGGGCCCACAGGTTTAAGTGCTTACATAGGCCCATTTCTGGCCTCAGAGCCACAGATATGGAGACAGGGATTTCCAGTAGCCATAAGCTAATTGGCATAGCTGGCTGGATACTTGGCAGGAGACACCCATGTGAATTACTTTTCAAAGAGCTCACAGAAAAGAGAACACCTCTGAGACAGGACAGGAAGTGTCCTGTGGAGAAGGCTAAGGGAGGAGACAAGGGAGAAACCCTCTCCCAATCCTGCCTCCAGGAGCACCACAGAGGGAAGCTGACTCCTATTTCTCACCACTGCCAAAGTACTACTTTGGCATCTCTTTCCCACTCAACAGACACCTTTCCAGCATTTACAAATGATTGCTCCCTACTTCCTGCCCTCAAGGAAATACTCCTTTATCCCTACCCCCACCCCCAAATATCTGCAAAGTAATAAGTATCCATTATCCGCACATTAGCCTCCTGGAGATGCCGACAGCCCTGTTGCCCACACCTGAGGCTCCTCCAGGACTCCTAAGACCCACATGTGATTGCTCCACACACAAGCAGCCCACACCCAAACCCCAACCCTCTTCCAGCAGCCGCAAATGATACCTCTGCTCCAAGATTCTTGCTTCCCATTCCTGCCTCTCTAAGAAGGTCAGGATAACAAGGAGCCAGGGTGAGACCTGTATCACAGGAGGCCCCCAGCTCAGTCCTGCAGGAAAGACCCCAGTGCCAGCAGGAGCCTGCAGCTCCAGCTCCAGCCTCTGAAGTAGCAGAGAACAAGCATATTATACCTCAACAGTGACTCCCTGAGGAGCTCTACAAGCAATTAGCACAACATCTTCCCTTCAAAGACCAAAGAGCCCTGGCATAGTCTCTTTTCCACCATCACCATCCGTCTGTTCACTCACAGCATCACATAAACGCAGCCTGGGCACTACTCCTGCATACACACAGCCTTCCTGCACTGTCTCGTCCCCTGCAGGTATCTCAGAGATGGCAAAGCCAGAGACCTCAGCGAAGCATCTGCAGAGCTTTTTCCTACCACAGTTCAACTCAGCAGAATCCAGAAGGTGATTTCTTGCCCCTCCACTATGCCGTTGCCCCAGCTCCTTGGCTCAGCACGTCTAGCCCCTGCCAATCTAACTCAACAAATGTCTGTTTTCAGAGAAACCTAGCTGGCTGCTTCTGGTTCACTTCCGTCAGCACCGTCTCAAGCCATTTGTGTGATGCTGAGGGAAGCCATCCGAGGCTCCCTCTCTGAATCAGGAAGCTCCCAGGTGCCAGCACCAAGTGGCTCTCAGACCCAGGAGGCTCAGGATCCTGGATGCCACAGGCACCAGTGGTACCGGTCTGCCCAGCCTGCAGGCCGAGATGCCCAGTCCTCTCGGGCATTTTGGGAGTGACAGCAGTAGCGACAGGCAAGGCCTCTTACACAGCAAAGCTGTAGTTCAAATATTTATTGTATGTGTCTGGCTTTCACACGGAATCTGCAACCTGCCAGTTACCAGTGTTTACCTTGGTAGAAATTCACAGGAAATCTTAGTCTGAACAGGCCCGGAGTTTATTTTACTGCCAGATAAACAACTTTCTTTGATAAATCATCCGTGTGACAGTGTTCCTGAAAGACTAAACAAAGATTTCAAGCACAATCTATAGGCCTTTGAGAAGCCTTCCAAAGCTAATGCATGTTTAATTGGCTGCTCTGAGCAGGTTGGGGCAGGGCAAGGGTCTGACATTTCTTTGGCCATTTGTTCTCATTTTAAAAAAGAAAAATTAACAAATTGGAGCTTCTGGCTCATTTCTGCAAAACCGGGTGAAATCTACCAATATTTAAATGCTCCTTTGCCTCTGAATATAGCCTATTTTTCAGTTAAAGGGAGTGAGTATCACTAGGCAGCTGTTGGAAAAGAAAAGGAAATCTGCCCCGGAGGTACTGCTTGAGAAAAAGAGGAGGGAGGGGGCCACGACACAAAAGGGCTTGAAAATCTCTTGAAACAGACACCAATAAGTTATGAGTAGAATATATTAGTATAAGATTTCTTAAAAGCATTCAAAAGAACACTTCAATGGGCATGTCCGGGAACCCGTGTGGATTCAACCATAGTTATCTGACGGCTTCCAATGATGTAAAGGGATCATATAACTAAACTCCAGACCTCCCTCGCATCTAGTCTATATATACTAGTTTCAGTTTGGGAAAAGAGGGAATTTGTGTTTATTTTCATCAACTACCGTAACTTGAAGCTGCATAAAACTCTAAAGTTTTTCCAAACGGGTATTTTAAAAGCCTTTCTTCAATGTAATCCTCTGTTAACCAGAGAATTAACCAGAACATTCCATTCCGTTTCTTACATTGTTTTCTACCAAATAAGCTGATTTCATGAGTGCTAGAAACCTCCTTCCTAAGCTTAACTCCACCCTGAAATGATTCTTTTCAATAATAACAAATTACACATTATGAACTAAGAAGCTACCATACTTCCAGGAACTCAAATTAATTAACTGATCTGCTAGATCAGATCAACTTTCCCCACAACACGTAGGAACTAGCACCCTTACTGTACAAACAGATATTCAGGATCGGGGAGGTTAGGAGACTCTCACGGCCGCTCAGATGGAAGGTTTGGGATTTAACACACCGCTCTGTCTGGCTCCACAGCTTGCGTTCTTCCCACTCAGTTGTACTGCTAGACTTAGCACACTCCTTCTCTATGGGACACAGGCGCTGAGCTGATTAAATTCCCCCAACCCTGAAAGTGAAGGGCCACTCTATGCCCCAGCCCAGGGCCTCCTCCACCTTCCCGGTAGGAAGGGAATATGATGGCAGGAGGGGACAGGTAAGCACACGGGACAAACTGGGACAAACTGGACCCAGCTTCCCAGCAGGAGGGCTATGGGCTCCAGGTGGAGCAGCCTTGGGCTGTTGAATGACTGTTTTATCTTCTTTTGTTCAGTCAGTAAGAAAAGGGCAGAGCTGGCTGAATTTGGAGCTCCTACCCAACTCAGCACATCTTTACAATGACAAACTGGTTCAGGTAAGCGACATAGTACCTGAGGAAATGGGGAGCCTGTGGGAACTACAAACAACCCTTATCTGAGCTTACCATTCACTTTTACCCATCTTCCTTATCATTTACCAGAATATAAAGATGACCTTGGGAGCAAATCCTTCTATTGCTTCTCTTCTCCTTTAGAGTTAATACGTACATCAAAAGGTAGGGACATGATACTTTGTAAAACAAGCCAGATGCAGAAAGACATACAATGTGATTCCACTCCCATGAGGTCCTCAAAGTAGTCAACTTCTCAGGGATAGAAAGGAGAACGGGGATTGACAGGGGCTGGGAAAAGGTATCAGTTAATCAGAGCACCCACTTGGATGATAGGAAATCTAGAGATGAACCACAATGGCTGCTCTACAACATGAATGTACCTAACGCTACTGACTGAACATATAAAGACAGCTCAAATTTTAGTTATATACGGTAACTACCACCAAAAAAAAAAAAAAGAATAAAAGGAGAAAAGTAAGGAGACTTTCCTTCAGACCGGAAAGGAAGGAAAAGGGGAGGAGAGTGGAGGGGAGAGAAGGAGAAAGGAGAGAAGTAAAGGGAAGGGAAGAAAGGAAGTAAGCAATGGGTCAAGACCAGATACTAGCAGAAATACAGGCTGGAGAGGCCTCTGAAGGATACCTAGCACACACTGGCAACTACCTGTCCTAGGAATAGTCTAGTCAGAACTTTATTCAATCACAAATAGAAGTCATACATCAGCTAGCTGGTCCTGAACCTAAATGTCTCAGCACAAAGAAATGTGATTATTCCATCATGATGCAAGGAGACCACGGGAGGACAGACACTCTCTGAAATTCCTGTACCTCCTGCGTGAACCCAGTAAGGAGGCTTCATCTGCCCAGGACAGATGGCTGATGACTTCATCCAGAACAGTATCACAACAGGCAGCCTATGAGATACTATCTTGTCTAATCTGCTGCTTACCAGAAGCATACCTAGGCATTAGCTACACTCTCATTGGAGGAACCTGAGGCATGGAGAGGTAAAGAGAAGGACCTAGCATGGCCAGGCACAAGGTGGCAGAGGAGGCAGAGGGAGGCTTAAACTGAGCTTAAGAGAACACAGTGGCCCATGCATAGATCCTGAATGATCTTTTTCATACTTCATTGGTTTAAAGACACTAAAGCAATGTAATGCTCAATGAAATTTGCCTTATCTAAGAATCCTCCTCTCACTTACAGCCAAGAGAGAATTGGTAATGAAGGAAAGACACCACCTTCAGTAGGGTGTGAAATATGGCTCTTTACAAGCTGAACTCGTGATGGGTTCCTCCATATGGGCCTTCAGGCCAAACTGCCCAGGGTGACTTCTTGGCTCAGTCCTCAGATTTGGGGCTGGTTCAAATATCAGTCTGAGACCTCAGATGACCAAATTCCCCATCAGGTGGAAGGCTCGAAAGGCTTCTGGTCCAACCATGCTCTTTGCACTAGACCACCTACTCCCAAGCATGGAGGGAGTATTCGGATTGAGATGCAGGCCATGAGCCATGGTTATACTTTCTGGCACCACAGAAGGGCCAATCCCAGCCCACACAGGAAATACCATCACAGCTCTCTCCAACAATCCACAGGCCTACACATGGAGTATGGATTTTAGAGCTCTTCTGTGACAATAAAAACCAGTAGTGTTCAGCCTGGCAACCCTATCTCAGAGTAACAGCTCCTTCTTCCAATCTACTTAATTTTACTTTGACTGAACTAGATTTCTGGATATTAGGGCTGTTTTAAATATGTACAGACACACACTTAACCCAAAATGGGCATGTAGTTTTCCTTGAAACTAGAAAAAGAAAACATACTGCACATATTCAGTTGGAAAGAAGTGCTCACTGACATAAGGAAAACCAAATCCATCCATCTAGGCCTCCATACTCCTTGTCAGTCACACACTCACCTGACAAATCTCAATTTTATACCAACCATGTATGAGACATTGTGCCAGGGACTGTTTATTTACAAAGAGATCTTATTTTGTCCATTCTAGGATGCCGGTTTCCTTCACATTTTGGTAAGAAGGATGCTTTCTTAGCCTAAGGTACAAAACAAATAGTACATCTCACAATCAAAGGGTGTCTCACAGTAGATAAAATGTGGTGTGAGACACAGAGCCTGCTCACACGCACTTCTAGGTGTTGCTGTTACTGAGTTGGCAGGAAGGTCCTCCTCATCTTCAGTAGAAAACCCAACATTCGGCTTAGAAACCTGAGTCTTGTTTCAACAAGAGTGTAAACTACCCTGCAGATTCAGACATTGTCCTACACCCAGTGTGGGCCAAAACATCTTGAGATGTGCAAGGCAGTGAGGAACAGAGTCACGGAGGTACCAGGGCAAGGGCCGGGCAAAACAATTCTAGGAAATAACCCAATGTTGTGTGAGCTTGTTTTCTTCTTCATTTCTATTTGTCTAGTCTCAACGTCACAAAGCACATTTTTTTCTCTTTATGAGAAAATATATGAATGAAAAACATCCTTTCAGGAGGCAAAAATTATTTCTGGGGACAAAGAAATCTTTTTCCACAGAAGGAGGAAAGAAAGGCTTAAGAATTGCCATCTGAATTCTCAAGCTAAAAATCCAAAGAAGCTAGTATAAGAGGAACCTTGACACTATTGCATCAAAAGTACTAGATGCCACCATGAAAACTCCTGCAAGGAAAACTTACTGATGTTTGCGGATACTGGAAAAGCAGCTCAATGAAGTGACCAGAGGCAGAGACCAGTGTATTCTCACAGCAATTATAAATGGAACTTCACCTCCCTGACACAAGCTGACCTGAAAGAAAGATGGCCGCTGGCACTGAGTTGTTAACAGCAAGAATATTAGTGTAGCAGCCAGTAAATACTGTACCGGCCTGTTTAAGAAGCCACAGTAGCACACAGTTGTCATCCAGCACAAAAAGCGCAAAGAACAAGCAGAACGCCACAGGCAAGCCAGCCACCACGTGGAATTTGGGGAGTTTTCACCCTCCTAACTTCTGGCTTCTCACATCTCCTGCTTGATCCTGGCTGATCCTGCTGTGTTCCTGAGCATACACACACACACACACACACACACACACACACACACACACACACACAGGCTTTTCTGCTGTTTTTCCCCACTGGGGAAAATGTGTGCTCTGAACTGAGGGGCAGGACAGAGGGGTAGAGAGACAAATGGTGAGGCAGAGCTGAAAGACGGTTGAAAATGCGCTGTGAGGGGAGAAGCCAGTGGTTGGGCATGCCCACCTCCATGGAGGCTGCAGGCGTCGTGGACGCCCAAGTGTGTGCACTGGCCCAGAAGGACTTGCACCCCTTGTTTGTGGAGCTCACAGAAAGCCTCTGGGAAGCCTGATGTCTTCTCAGCAGGACATCAGGGCAGGCTCAATGCAAAGTCTGAGGGCTGGAGTAGGGAGTCAGACATTCCTCCTGGTCTCTGCTATGTGTCAGCATGCACTGTCAAATGTCTTTGTTTCCTAACTGAATCCCATCAGCGTGGCTGACTGCCTCACTGACTTGAAATGAAATGTGCTAGGAAACAAGTTTCTCAAGAGGCAGCATCCTCCAGGGTGTGAAGAAGGGCAGAGCTAAGCTTGGCCCCTGCAGAGAGAGGGCAAAAAGTACTATTTCTTATTTCATAAGAACCTTACAAACAAACTAACAAACAAAGGCTCTCCACCCTGACCAAAGCAGTCTGGCCTACACTGCTACACTGTATAGTGCTACACAGACCAAGGCCTCAGTGGCCAAAATCCCAGCTGTTCACCACCTCGCACGTTAGGAAGGCAGCACCAAACCGAGTAAAAGGACTCCACCGAGAAAGTCAGATTCCTTATTCATTTACTCATTCATTTATTTAGTGGTCCTGGAGATCAAACCCAAGGCCTTTATACTGAGCGACATCCCCAGCTCATTTTTATTTTTGATTTTTGGCAGGTTCTACCTAAGTTGCTCAGGCTGGGCTTAAACTTGAGTTCCTCCTGCTTCAGAATTCTAGAGTGCTGGTATTATAGGCCTGCACCAAAGAGCCTGTCCAAGATTGCTATCTATTATTGATAAATGAAAGGTCTTGATAAAATGACTTTAAAGATTCCCGAGGAACTCAAAAGCTCTATTAATCCAAGAAGAAACTAATCTCGAAGCTAAAGGAACCCAATCCCAAACAGCGAGGCCCCAGACTCAGAGACCAAGACTGTTATTTCTTCATACCTCCTTGCTCCAGGCAGGATGCCGATGTCTTGCTGGCACCTGGTACACATGTACTGCAGGGGGACAAAGACGCCCCACAGACGAGTTACCAGTCAGAGTACTGTCTGGGTCCTTGCCTCCCTTATAAAAGACCAGCTATGCCATATTCAAATTAGTTCCCAAGGCTTGCCTCTTTAGCGCACATCTAGAGAATGGGTCTAGTTTAACTAGGTGCCACAAACCCCCAAGGTACCAGAATTTTGGTGAGCAACAGGAAGAGATGGGGTTGGTAAGTCTGGGACACTCTGATCTCTGTTCCCATTTCCTTGACACTACAGGCCTTTAGTTCCCACAGCTGCATCTGCAGCTAATGACTGGGAACCTGACTCCACGACTCTCTAACAAATCCTTGATGAGTATTAGCCTAGGATGTTAAAAATCTAAACATTAAATCTTGCCAGGTCCAATAGTCCAGGACTGTAAGCCCAACACCCAGGAAGGCTGAAGCAGGAGGGTCACAAGTTTGAGCCCAGCCTGGGAGATTTAATGACTTATTGAAACCCTGTCTCAAAATCAAAAATAAAAATGAGTTGGGGCCCAGGCTGCACCAAAAATAATTAATTAATTAAATCTTACTCTGGGTAGGTGGGTTATAGTGCTTGGCATAGTGTTTTGTACTCAATATACATTCACTGAAGGAATACATTCATATAAATCATCAGAAACACTGAATTTTGAGTTTCCCAATAAGGAGCTATCACCTGCAAGTCTCTTGCCATGTACTCATTTCCAAGGGCTTCTATCACTCTCTTGGCAAAGATGTATGAACTTAACTACCCACTAATAATACCTTCTAGAGTTCACTAAAATAATTCCTTGGATTTAGAAAATATCAGGGAGCCAAGTTCTAAAAGTGACTGTGATTACCTCATCTTAAGGGGATAGATAAACTCTGAAAAAGCAGCCCCTTGATCACCCTTTGCAAAGACCCCCATCTCAGCTACAGCTGACCCATTTCTTCCCAGCCTAGCTATGCAACAAAAAGCTTCCTGTAGAGAGATTTTATGTGTGTCCTTGTTTTCTCTATGTCCAAATGTACATTTGGGAAGGGACCAAATGTATCTTGGTGCTTGAAAAGCTTGTGGCTAAGGCTGTGCACTCACAGATCTTACAGCAGGACAGTTGCCTGGCTTAGGGCACCCCCTGATGGAGCAAGAGTGTCAACACCAGGGAGCAAGTGTAAGGACCATCCAGGTGAAAGGGCAGCTGTTGGGCAGGTGTCCTCTCCTATTTCACCTGAGTTCACTTAAAAAAGACAAGAAACAAGAGTGTGACTCAAACGCAGGCAGCAAAATGTGCCAGAGACCAGCTTTCTCCTAAAGGCACCAATGTCCTTCTCTGAGAACAAAAAGGCAGGTAGAACTACCTGATGATGGAAAAAAAAAAAAAAAAAAACCATGAAATATCCCTTCTCAGGGAGCTCTTGGTGGCAATGGGCCTGAATTCCCCAACTTGCATCTTATGCAAAACTGCGAATACCCTGAAAACATCCATGTTATAACACACCATTTTCCCTCCACATGTATGTGCAGCTCAGTCAGACGTGGCTTTTTACCGACACAAGCCCTGTGTGTACTTTGTCATATCAGGTTAAAGAAAGCACAGAGGAGGTGGCTGTGAATGGACTCAAATTACCTACCTTTATGCTTTTCCTGGTAAAAATTTTGCAAGAAATCCAACCTCGAGAACACAATGGAAGAATTAGGAGAAGCACATTGTTAGTATCAGGCTGAACCTGTCCTTGGGCAAACTGGGCCAGGCCAGAGCAGTTTCTCAATGTCCACGAGATGGAGGTAGAGGGAGGGCAGAGAAGCTGGCCTTGCAAAGGAACATGGTTTGCATTTACCTTTTCCAGAAGAGGGAGACTTCAAGATATGTGGCACCCAGGACTCCTGCAGGTCAGGCTGTATGGGACCATCCCTAAAACGCCCTGCGATCTGTCCCCAGGCCACACAGAGCCCTGCCTCTGCAGGGTGCTGGTCTGGAATTCTCTCCCAATCTCATGATTCTGAGAGAATGGAGAGAAATCACACAACTGTGAGGGGTCAATTTGCTTTGCCCCCAAAAATCTGCCTGGGGATCCTGCCCTGAGTCTCTTAATTATTGACATGTTCCTTCCTGGGAAAGCCCATCACCACCACCACAGTGCTTCGTCAGCCACTGAAGTCCTGGATAGGATGATGCTGACCCCTAGGAGCATATACAAGAAGCCACCATGATCCCAAGGAGCCCCGCCACACTGCCTATCTATGAGGGCAGGTGAGGGGTGCTGGGCCTCCTCCTACCTAGCTTGTGGCTTCTGAAGAACTGGCATGCTCCCCTTCCTGTCCCCACACTAACCTCCCTCCACTTTGAGAAGATCCTCAAAATTTTTACAGTGACCACTCTCTCAAAGAAGACCAACAGAAACTGTCTGACTCAAACATAAACTCTTTCTTTCTCCTTCTCTTCTGTCTTCCCCAGAATAAGCAGCCCTTCAGAGGAGGTGGATATGGACAACAGGATGCTCCAAGAAAATGTAACCATAGGCTCTTTGCCCAGAGGACATGGGCCAGGGTAGGCAGAGGTCCCAATTCCCAAATAGGTGGCCTGGAACACTTTCTTACCAAACTCGCTTGCACAGAGATGTTCGATAATAGCCTCAGATTTCAACTCGTTGTCACATGGAGGACACACAGTGGTACCTAGAAGAGAAAGAGGGACAGAGAAAAGCTATAAGTTAGGGTGGACCCATAGCAAACAGATCAGCCCAAGGACCAGACTGAGGGTAGGTAAGGAATTTGAAATTGAGGAATGCTCTAGAATTTCTAAAAGGTCACCTGAGAATTGAAAAGAAGGGCCCTGGAACTCGGGAACTGTAGCTAGAAATAAGAGAATGGCTTACTCAACCATTTTGGCTTAGGGATGCTGAATCCAACACAGTTACTTAAACTAACACGACTTAAGGTAAGCAGAGGCAGATACTATGAAGCATGACTTGCGAGTGCTGCGAGTCCCTGGAAAAAGCTACTCTGCAAACCCAAGCAGATCTATTTCTGTTGTTTGTTTCTTGTCTTTTCCCCCTCTCCTTCACATATACCCTCTAATTCCTGCTGTTTTCTCATTTGTAAACTCTCAACAAGACAGCCCATCAATTTGACCGGCTCTATATGAGCCAAGAGGGAAAAACGAAACAAAACAAACAAAAAACAGACTCAGGAGCTTCAACACCGGAGCCCCGAACAGCCTCTTCCAAAAGGGTCAGTGCAGAGGAGCCGCTGAGTGGGTGGAGGCAGGGCAAGTGCGACCAAAGGGAGGCCAGAGTCGGCTGGGAGGAAGGATTCTCTGAGGGTCTTCCGTGAGTTAATGGTGAAGTGCTCTGAAGAAGCGGTATGGGGGACAGCATGCATGTTAGGGCCAGGCTCCCAGGAAGAAGGCTGATGAGGACAGGGCTCGCAGCCCCCAAAGCCAAACCACGCCACCCTGAGCTGAAGGGCTGTGCCTCTGTGGAAAGGTGTGGGGAAGTGTTGCGGTGGTTCCTCCACAGGCTAACGTGGCCTGTCATCATGGCCATCCTCCTCCTCAACATCATCATCTATCAACAATCTAGACTTTCACAAGCTCTAGCACACCCCGAGGACAGTCTGCTCCGAAGTGCTCGGAAGGCCCAGCTGAGGACAGGGGCGGAAGGGTGAGGTCTGGCATCCTGAACACCTTAGCCTTGTCTTCCTCTTCCCTTTCTCATCTCCAGTGGCTTCCGAGCACCATTTTCTTCCCCCCGAAGTCCCTGCAGTTCACATGATGAAAGGGGCAAAGCCCCGAGGTGCAGGAGACAGCATTGCAAGCCCATGGAATTCCAGGCTCCTTCCAAGGCACACCTGCTCCCCAGACCTCTCCTGGCTCCCCAGAAGGATTCCTGCACTTCCCTGAAGGGGCCACACCCTTTAGTCTGCATAGATAGACACTTTCCCACTGGCACTCCACCCCCAGGGTCAGACACCTTCCAGATTCTCATGCTGCAAGGACTCCATGCAGAAAAGGACTGGAGCAGCTTTGGGCAGATGTTGGGAACAGGGTTTGCCTGAGGCTGAGCTCTGGATGGAACGTTTCTAACCAAAGTAACAGCTCACCTAGAATTTCTTATCATGGTTCTTGCGCCCATGGGGAGGTTAAAAACAGGAAAGAAGGCTGTATAATACAGAAGGGACCACGTGACCTGCACTAGGAGAGTGAAATGTACCTTGGGTTTTCCTTTTTCACTGTTTTTAATGTTTGTTTTTTTCTTTAAGTATAAGTTATTCATTTGCAAGGTTGTACATATATAATGTGGACCCAGCAATCACAAGGACAGAGCAAATTGAATAAAAGGCTATGGACCTCTCCCCTGTACACGGAGATCATCTCTGCCTCACCATAGTCATCACCCATCCAAGTGGCAGCCACAGGCTCTGCACCCTAGAAGGGCATTATCCTCCATCCCACCAATCACACGTCTTGCCTTCAAGGACTCAGGGTCAAGACAAGACCTTGGGGAGATCTGCGTGTTTTCCACATGGCTCTCCCTTGTGTCGAGTTTTCTTACAGCTAGACTCCAGAGCAGCTTTACCCAGAGAAAGAAGAGGAATGTGCAACACAGCCTTAACCTACACCTCCTCATGCGTCCTTGGGTCCTTCAGGCTGGCTGATCAGGAAAAACCCACCCAGGCTTCTGCTAAGAGGCAGGTCTAGATCACTGTCTTAAGGTGAGTTGAACATAATGTTTAAAGCAGATAAACAAAAAAACTAAACAATTTTATATTTTAGCAATATCTTAAGGAGAGTAGAGAGAAACCCTAACATTAGAACCAGGATTACGGTAACTTTTTTAAATCAATGAGCACAGACACACATACACACACACACACACACACACACACACACACACACACACACACAGCAGATCTTCTTTGGCCAGTGGATCGAGAGGCAGAGTAGGGACTCTGAGGAGGAGGCTGGGAGGAAGCGTAGACAGTGACAGGACAGTGGACTAAAACATCCAGGCTGGCTGAAGGCACAGCATGCCTAAACTACAAAAAACCCACACTAGTATGCTTGCTCATACAACTCCATCAGCAAACCTGGCAAGACAGAGGAACAGTTTACTGCTCGAGAGCTTAACAGGTCTAACAGAAGTACAAGATTTAGAAACCACTTGCCTGGGAAAGGCACAACTGCCCACCTTGTGACAGAAGCTTATGTGGTTCATACCTTCCACTCATTGGCAGGCTCTCTTTAGGATTGCCGAGTTGCTGGCCAGTGCCCCTGAAACTACATGCCCAGCATGTCCTCAGCGACCAGACCAAAGGATGCACAAGAGTGCCACCGCACCGAAAAGTTGGTTTTGGTGTAAAAGAACAAAGAGAATAAGAGATAAATGAATGAAAAGTAATATATGGATATAGTGCTTATTGTCATCCAAAAGTACCAGTTCTTGTCTCATAGTCACTAGCCATAAGGGTTTGAGGACCAGTATTCAGGCCTGTCTCAGCCTACCCTTGCTCCTAACACACACACACACACACACACACACACACACACACACACCTCTGTGCACATACACATCCATCTCCAGGTTTAGCTGATAGTGGCAGACAGCAGGGAACAGGAAAGTCCTGCGGTGCTCCCCCACCCCAGGAGCTGCAGGCAGGGACAAGGCAGGGACTGGGCTCCCCTCCAGAATCACGAAGGAGAGCAGCAGCCCCACATCCCACTCCCGACTGGCCCTCTAGCAGCTCTTCTCTTGGATCAGCATGGAAGGGTCCTGGGAATGAACCCAGAGGTGGTGATGACCACTTTCTCCCTCCCCATTCTATTGCAGCCTTTGGGAAATGGGTTGAGAGATGTTTCCCCAAAAGAGCAGGCACCACTTTATTCTGTCCTCTGTCTTCCCTTGAGATACCAGCCACGCTCACAAGCTGTTCCCCGGAAGTCCCCACTGTATATCCACCAACAATCTCAGAAAGGGGCGACCAGGAATCACTGGGAGTGGATTTGGGCCAAGCAAAGCTGACCACAGGGCAGACTAACCACGGGAGCTGCAAGGGAAGGAAAGGTTAAAGGAAGCCCTGTAGGCCCCCAGAACAGCTCCACACCAAGAGAACACAAAGTACTGTGCAGCGGTAGCTGCTCACAGAAAGGGCTGTGCCTCCTGCCTTCTAGAAGGCTACCCTGTAAGCACACGTGCACTGGGTGGCTACTGCAGGCAGGGTGCTGCCTGTCACCTACCAGGGCCAAAGGACCCCATGTCTGTCCTTCTGGGCCTTCTCCCTTCCCAGAAGCAGTGAGAGAGCCCTCAAACTTCAGCCCCTGCCTCCAGGTCTAATCTCATCCTCACTCTGGGGAGCCAGGTGACAGCTTACCTATCCTCACAGCAACAATAACAGAGATTAAAGACAGTGAACTCTTCCACACTAGCTAACCACCTCACCTCGCTCTTGAACAAGCCCCGATGGGCCTGTGCCAGGCACACCGGGCAAGGCTCTGGTTTCAGCCTGCGGATCATCTGCACACTTGTCTCATCTTCCTGTGAGCTCAGGGTAGAACTCACTCCTGTAAGAGTCAGGCCACCAGGCTGGGGAGAGGGTGTTCGGACTTTTTTCTCTCCTGAATTTTTTTTCCCCACCTACTGAAAAATTTTCCTTTAAATAGGAGGGGGTGGTGGGGGGGTGAAGAATTTGCAGAGCTCAACTGCCGGTGCCCACTCCCCACAGAGAAGACCAACAAGGAGCTAATTACATTTTTATCTTTCTAATTACCTGGGGATTTGTGTAAATGAGAGTTGCACAGGGTATGCTAAACCTCCAGAACTCAGACTGGTTACCAAACCCTGAGGTCTCTAAGTCCCACCCCGACAACACACACACAACACACACAATATCATCAGTTGTGCTGCAGTCCTGAGGCTACTTGGCTGAATGACTACCAAGGACACAGTTGTTTTAAGCTATTCGCCAATCTATGAAAATAAGAAATGCTGTGACTAGCCGCCGGTTGACCTTTCCGAGGTTTACATTTTTGTTTTCTTGGTTCGTTTTTGTTTGTTTGTTTTTGTGGTACTGGGAATAGAACCCTGGGCCTTCACACTGAGCCCACTTTAATTTTCGATCCTGAGACTGGGGTCTTACCAAGTCCCTGAGTGGCGCAGGCAGGGCTTGCCCTTGCAATCCTCTTGCCTCGGCCTCCCTCGGTGCCGGGATCACAGCCTTGCGCTACCGGCTCGGCTCTAACTTTTCACACTTGGCGGTTCTTTTCGACCCCGGCCGAACATCCCCCTTGGGATGTGAAAAACTCTAGGAGCTCTGTTTCTCTGAGGTGTAAGGCTTTGTTTCAGGGACGGGGCACCGTGATCCAGGGTGCCGAGAAGGGCCCCTTGAGGAGAGCGGCCAGGCTCCGCCGGCCGGCGCAGGCCGCCGCGGGCACCGGGGTCTGGAGCGGCTCCGCGCGGCACCTGCGCGCACCAGCGTGCGGCGCGCCCGGACTCCGCGGGGTTTGAGCGGCGCGCTTACCTGCGGGCTTGGAGGCCTCGGTGGCATTGGGCGGGGTCATGGCGATGCAGACGTCCCCCTCGGGGAACTTGTCACACTTGAGCATCTCTGGCCAGTAGAAGCCGAAGAACTGCATGACGGGCTCGCAGGAGTCGCGCACGGCCTCGCAGAGCCAGCGGCACGGGTAGATGGGCCGGTCGAGGCAGACGGGCGCGAAGAGCGAGCACAGGAAGACCTGGGTCCCCACGTGGCAGTTCTTGTTGAGCAGGGGCACCCAGCTGCTGGCCTGCTGCTTCACCTCGGCCATGGTCTCGTGCTCCAGCAGGTTGGGCAGCACCATCCGCTTGTAGCCCACGTTGTGGCACAGCCGCAGGTCGGCCGGGATGTCCACGCACTGCGGCGGCTTGGTGTAGAAGCGCCCGCTCTGGTACGCGCCGATGTCCGACTGGAAGCTCACGTAGTCGTACTCGCTGGCCGAGCCCGCGGCCAGGAGCCCGGCGGCCAGCGCCAGCAGCACGCTGCCCATGCCGGCGCCCGCGCTGCCCCGCGACGTCGGGCTGCAGCGCAGCCCTGGAGCGCGCGTCCCGGCGCGAACTTCCCCCGAGCCCCCGGGACAAAGGGCGCCGTACGCGGTTCGGCTCGGCTCCGCGGAAGCGCGCTCCTGCCGACTCCGGCCGGCGGCGGCGGGGCTAGCGCGGCGAGGGCGTCCCGGAGGGCGGAGGCGACCTCGACTCCCGGAGCCGCCGGACGCGAGTGCCGGGCGCGCGGGTGGCCGAGCCCAGGAGCCGCGGCGCAGCCAATCAGCGCCCGCCGCCACGCCGCGCGCCGCACCGCGCCCCCCTCCGGCGCCGCGGGCCAATCGGGGCGCGGGCCAGAGGGCAAGGCTGGCCGGCCGGCGCGGGTCCCCAGCCTGCCCGCGCAGGGCCGGGACGGACGGGTCGTCGGAGAGGAAGAGGAGGGAGGGGGCGCCAATCGGCGGAGGCGCGGGGAGAGCGTGCTCAGCGCCGCGCCCGACTGGAGCCCGCCGCCCAGGTGCGAGGAACCTCGCAGCAGGTACGCACCTTCAGCCTGAAGACTTGCTTTTGCCTGTTTTTCTGATTTCAAGCAGCCGCTCTCCTGTGAGCAACTCCTCTGAGAGTTTGTTCTCCCTGGCGACAGCATAAGCTGGCCGGCCATTCCGAGCCTAGCCGGCGCCCAGGAAGGCTCAAGCGAGGGCCTGTATGGTGTGACCCCGCGCCCCCGCTGACTCCCGCAGAGACTGGAGTAGGCGGGACCGCAGGCCCTTTTCCGTGTTCCAAATGCAACATTTGGACAAGTGGGACTGGCTGGTTGGTGGTCCACAACCTCGCCCCTCACTCAGCCTTACTGGAGGTGGGATAGGAAAATTGCTGGGAAATACTGTCCTCAGAGGTGTAAGCCTTGGGAGAATGAAAACAAAACAAAACAAAACAAAAACAGTAGTTTTTTTAAAACCCCTTCTCAAGTCCTGGCCAGGCAGAAAGCACGTCTGTGTGCATGCATCTATATATATGCATTGCCATGTTTGTGGTGTAGAAAGCCAAAACATTAAAAACACATGTGCACTTATCAGCGTGGCTTATGCAAACATCAAGTCCATCTCTGGGGCACACATGCTACATTCAGACTCTTTCCAAGAACCTCAAGTCAAAACCAAAGGTCTCCACCAAGGCAGAAACCAAGCAGACAGTATTCGCAGAAAGAGCTCAGTGGTCTCATGTGTCTCCTAGAAACGGAGCCACCCGCTGCATCCTCCACCTCATTCCTGGGAATTACTTGTTCTCCTTCAAACATCCTGCTTCAGAGAGCTGGGAGTGTGAATGTGACTAACCAAGGGAGCGGACACGGGTTGCAAGGGGGCATGGAGTACTGCCCTCCTAAATGTGGGGGGAAGGGAGAAGAGATGCCAAAAATCATATCTGAGCTGTGTGGTACCACCCAGGTGACAAATGGGATCGTGGCTGTGGAGCTGAGTGCCACAGAAGCGGCTGTGTTACTTAGCTGGCTTGTTTGTAGCTCTCTGAGGGAGCTTGCTGTGGACTCTGCAGAGCTAATTTCTTGGTGGACAGATTCCAAGTAAAACTACTAGGATTTGTAAAGAACCAAGGCGATTTTCTTAAAGCCATCATTCCCGCACAGAAGGCGCGAATCCGCGGTGCAGCCAGGAAGCATCTCTCCAGAGACGCACCAGGCAGGTGGGCCACTTCTCTATCCCTCCCAGACCCACGAAGGCCCCAAAACCAGAGGGCAAGATAGGGGCAAAGGGACTGAAAACTCAGCAATATCTTGGATGGCAAAGGGTTAATCCCCAAACAATTGGTAAAGCTCTGACTGAGGAGTTGGGGAGGACATTCCTTGAAGAGAATAGACCGCAGGAGACCAGGCAACTGTGCCTCAATTCAAGGGGCATTAGAGAAAAATGCTGTTTAGTAGGGGGTCCTTTTTCTGTCCTCAGGCCAGGCCCTCCATCCCAAGCCAAATGTGCCTGTGTACTCATCGGAAAGACTGTCCTTTGTCAGTAATATCCGCTCACCTCTGAATCCAGGCTTAGCCAACCTTTCATGGGTGCACAATTTTCCAAATAGTAGAAAGACTTTTGTAGGCCATCAAAAATTTGGAAATTAGTCCAAACGACCGTACCTCCCTCCTCCAGCCTCAAGTCTGAAGTCAGGGTCAATTTTACGAAGCCATTATCAGAACTGCCACGCCTTGTGTGTTATCACCCCTCACTGGCGTTGAGTCTCCCAATGCCCAGCCCCTTCACCTCACCTTCTGTGGTCTTCCTGCTCCAGAAATGAGCCTCCAGGCCATGACAGGGAGGGGACTTTATTGCCTCCATGTCAAACAGTAAGTGCAGTAGCAGCAGACCTCAGAGTCCTAAATCCAGCACGTGTCTGGTTCTTTCCAAGGCCCTGCTAAAAAGGAGGGTTCTGGGTCTCACCTCCACTGACAGATTTTAATCCACACCTGGGATTCTAGAGTCATTGCTGGTCAGTTTACAAACTGCAGGATAATGCCAGGCAGAACTGGCTGAAACCTCTACATAATTTAGAAATTTAGGCAGTATTTCAGCCCATGTTCACATTGTCAAATTTTATATATAGTCATCCTTTCTCTAACTTGTGTGTGTGTGTGTGTGTGTGTGTGTGTGTGTGTGCATTCAGGAGAACATTTAAAGATACAAGGTTCCGTAACCTGCCACTGACCTCGCCCTGCTCCCACAAACCGGGGCTCATGACTGTCAGATTTGTGGTCTGAGAGAGGCCCAGATTTTCCCCCTTTCTGATGGTTTAAATAAACAAGGACAGAAATACACATTTAAACTTAGGTTCCTTGTTTCCTAAAAGCTCTAGTTTTCCCCTCCCCCCAGATGCCCGAACAGGAAAAGTGGTAGTGCCGCCCCGTTGCCCTGTGACACCAGCTGAAGGAGGTCTTCTTCAGGCTTCCTGAGTCTCCAAGCGACTGTCCAGCCATGCAGGGTCACCAAGGGCCTCCCAGGGGCCCACCTGTCGCCTCTTCCCACCACAAAGCTCAATACGGGGCACGGGGGGGGGAGGGGGGAGCGGGGAAGAGCCTTTGAAGCATCCCGTTGCCCCTGCGCTGTCCCACTGTCATATCTCCAGTGATTGTTAGGATTCTATCCAGAAACACGTAAGAAATCTGCTCCCTTAACCTGCCGCACTTCAGCAGGCTGAGTGACTCCTGCCTGTGGCTGGGTGGCAATGAGTCAGGGACAGACAGAGAAAAGCACAGGTATGGCCTCAGCTGTGCCCTAACAACCTGGAGGGCTCCCTGGAAGTATACCTCACCCAGCCAGCTTCAGCATTCTCACCTGCAAAACAGAGCTGTTAACACCTGTTCTGCCACATCCTAAAACAAAGGATGTGAATTCTCAGATCTGGAATGCAGTGAGGCACATGATTAGGGTTCCCAAGTGGCATCTGATGCGAGTCACCAAGCACAACGCTATTCCTACTTGAACAAGCGTGTTTTCCATTTCACCTCTGCAAACAAGCAATGTTGAGCTCCCGGACTCTTTTCAAGAACTTCCTTGACATGCTACTAGGTTTTGGGAATGTGTGGGAAGAATCTTTAAACAATTAGAGTAGAAGACATACGCTAGCCCCACTCCTTCCCAGAGTAGACGATCCCTTTGGGTCATTCTTGTCGGGGCAGCTTAGACACCCCAGCCGCCATCGCTGGATCTTCTGCTTCTTTGGGACGTGGCCACCAAGGGGAGGCAATCTGCTAGGATGCTTCTATTGCCTGGAAGAAAACTGCTCCGGAGCCCTCCTGCATAACAGGCTCTTCCCTCACCTGTGGCCAATGACAGCATCGTCAGCTGTACCCTGCCTGGCGAGGCTGTGGTCCCAGTCCTGCCTCTCTGCTCAGATAGGCACCTCAGCCAATGTCCATAAGGGAATGCATTCAACTGGACTTGACAATTTTTATTCACTTGTGAATATACTATTTTATATACATACACAAATCATAGATTATAGTACATACTCTCTTCCAGGGAGGAGAGATCTAAAATTGAAAAGCACAATGTCAACAGGATTTGAATAGATGCAAGGTCTGGGGACATAGCTCAGTGGTTAAAGCACTTATCTAGTGAGAACAAAGCCCTGGGTCAATTCTCCAGCACCCTATAAGTCAGATGTGCTGGTGCACACCTGTAATCTCAGCTCATAGGAGGCTGAGGCATGAGAACTGTTTTGAGCTTGAGGGCTGCCTGGGTTGCATAGTGAGTTCAGGACCAGCCTGGACTGCAGAGAGTGAGACACTGTTTCAAAAGGAAAGAAAAGAAAGAAAGAAAGAAAGAAAGAAAGAAAGAAAGAAAGAAAGAAAAAGAAAAGAAAAAAATTGCCTAATTGACTGTTGAGCCCCACACTCTTGAATTGTCCACAGGCAGAGGCTGTACTCCAGAGCCACTTCCCTCCCAAATCTCCCTCCCTGGCTTCCCTTCCTGCTGCTTCTCTCACCACCTGGTCTCTGGCCTCAGGGAAGTATTACATGCCTGCTGCTTCTGCTTACCTCCCACCCTTCAGAGGCACTGTTTCCACATATTTTGTTGTCTGTAGTGCCCTTCATTATACAAACTTCGACTCATAACCCTGTGAGATTTAGCAAATGAAAACAGAAAAAAAATTGGAATATCAGATAAGCAGTGAATAATTTCTACTATATCTTATACAATATTTGAGAGATATGCTTGCTAAGAAACATTTTTGTTCATCCAGAATTCAATTTTTCTTGGCCATCCTGTATTTTGTCTAGCAAACCCACCTATTCCTCCTTCTGGCATTGTCTCCACTGGGGTGTCATGGCTGACTTCTGTTCAGCCCGTCACTCTCCCGGTCTACCACTAGTTGACTTATGGCCCTCTCTATTTCATAGCTACTGAACTCGAGATACCTGGGCTCCTGGAGGCTTAGAACTTGCTTTTGCTTTTTTTTTTTTTTTTTTTTTTTTTTTTTTTTTTTTTTTTTTTTTTTTTTTTTTTTTTTTTTTTTTTTTTTTTTTTTGGCCCAGCACTGGGCAAACAGTGAATGCTCAGCAAGTCTTCCACCCCATGAGAACAAAGCACCTTGCAGAGAGAGAGGCAAGTGTGTGGAATATCCAGTCTCCTCAAATTCTGATCTTGTGCACCGATTCTGCACTGAGTCTCCTGAGCACCACTGCAATAAGTGTAATTATCTCACCTCCTTCCTTGTCTTGGGAAAGGAAACTCTGGATGGTGAGGGAATGGTCGTCTGTACTTTACACCAAGTCTGCTTTTGGACAGGCTTTTCCCAGCAAAGAGGCCACGTTCAAGGCCCTGCTCGCTCCCTGGTCCTGAACCCAACAGGCTGCTCCTGGGGAGTGCAGTGAATTGAGGGTGCTCCTGGGGGACTGTGTGAATGCAGCAGCCAATTCAGGGACCAGAAAGAGCTTCCTGCAACGCTCAGTTCCCAACCCCTAACACAAGGCTGTGTAAACGCAAAGCCTTGTTCCTGGAAGGCTGGGGAGTCCAGAACGTCCTCTGAAGGATAAAGGCTCCTGAGAGTGGGGAGCAGGAGCAACAGAAGGTGTTAAAAGGTGCAACACTTGGCACCAAGTTTCTGTTTTAGGACTCAAAGCCTCCTTTGGGTATCCCTTTAGGAAGCCTGGATGATCCCACTGAAGTAAAATCAAGAAGGCACATGCCTCCTTGACCAAAACCCATAAATCTGCCAGTGTTGCTGGGGGTGGAACGGGCAGCAGCCCAGGACCAGACAAATCCCCCAAGGAGCCCTGTGCTTATTTTCCTAACTCTTATGACAGCCTCAGCAGCCCGTCCACGGCTTCCCCAAGGGTTGGAGCCAAGAGCAAATCGGATACAAATGAGGTGCTGGCGAGAGGGGGTAGGCAGAGTGCCCATCACACTCTCCTCCCCTGCAGGAGGTCCTCCCTAGCTTGGGGCTGGGGCCTCACTCTTGGCTGTGAAGCTGCTCTCCCCCACCAGGTCTCTGCCTGGGGGTGCTGGGGAGTCTCCTCTCATCAGGCCCCTCTCCCTAAATAACACATGGGTCCTGCCTCCCAGAGGCACCGTACGCTGGGTTATGGGACAGTGGCCTGTGGAGTGGAGGGCTGCAGTTTTTCTCAAATTGTACTCTGTGTGCATTGTCACATTTGGGCCTCCCAAAAAGTCTCTGAGCTGGTCCGGCGTGTCATTACTTCTATGTAACAGAAGAAGGCATGGAAGTTCAGAGTGGTAGGACCCCTTTGCCAGTCCTGTCCCAGCCTCCAAGGCGCTCTGATGTAAAACAAATCTTTGGAATCTAAATCCTTTGTTAGACCTAATTGCCATTTCCTGGAGAGAGCTATCAGGAGCTTTTTGATAGTTGGTGTGGTGGTTTGGATCCGGAGTGTCCCCCAGAAAGCCTCATGTTCCTATGGATAATGTGTAGGGTTGGGAGGTGGGGCCTGGAAGGAAGGGGTGGATACCTAAGACTTGACCTGGAGGGGCATGGGCTTGACCTGGAGGGGCATGTCAACGCATGAGCTGGGTTCTGCCCTTTCTCCCAGTTTCTCTCTCTGTTCCACCATGCTGTAAGGATCTCCACCCCAGAAACTCTGGTTCTAGCTCTAGCTGCAGCCCCACCGTGTGATTCCACTGTTTTCCAGCTACCCACCCATGAACAGACTGAGACCCTCTGAAACTATAAGCTAAGATAACTCTTTCCTCCCTAAGTTGTGGGTGTCCGCTATTGAGTCACAGCAACAAGAAAGTAACTAAGACAGTTGGTAACATCCTATTGTGGATTCATTTACCAGACTCCTCCAAGAGGCCAGCTAGAGGGTAAAAAGATGGTTTTACAAAGAGAGAGAGGAGGTAGGTCTGAGGTCAGACAAGTGAATGAGCTCTCTCCCCCCCCCCCCCCCCCCCCGTGGGTCCTGGAAAGTATGAAGAGTAGCAAGGATCATCTTGTACCTGCAGGAATTGAATAGACAACATGGGCCTGTGGCATGGAAGGGAACCCACTCCTGACCTGGGCTGCAGAGAGGACCATGGTGCTTAGTACAAGCAGTGCCAAGGAATCTTGGGCAGCTGACCTTACAGAGTCCTAGAATAAATGTTCTGGGGGAAATAAAACAGAGAGAGGTCTCAATGTCTACCAGGGAGAGCAAGAGAGAGAGAGAGGAGAGAGAGAGAACAGTGCAGTATCAGGGCTAGTCCAGAATATGGAGCAAGAGTCTAGAGCTTCTCTAGGGCCTGGAGGTTTAGAGAGTTCCAAGGCCTTTTTGAGGGTGATTGAGAAAATATTTAGAATCAGCTCTGCTACACCATGGGCATCAGTGCCTCACATCATATTCAGGTTCAAGTCACTTTTACATGCTAACAGGTGTGTGCTGGCTCGGCCCAATTTCAGAGGCAGAGGCAGAGGTGCAACTCCCAAGCTCATGTTTCTGCCCTGCACTCGCGCTGCCCAAGAAGGAGATACTACCTCCTCAGCCCCTGTCCAAGCTTTGGCCCACCAGCCTCTCCTGCCAGGTTCTTTCCGGTGAGAAGTCAGGCTGTCTGTGTGACTGTCCCCTGCAGTTGTCGCAGCACCTCTCTTCAAAATGCCCTTGTGTGTTTACATCCCTGGAGTTCTTCCAGAAGATTCTTAAGAACAAAATCTGTATCCTTTGTGCCTGCCATGTAGCAATACATAATAGACTGGATGAGCCAGCTTCTCAAGATTGGTGTTACAGTTTGGGTATGGAATATTCCCCACAGCCTCATATGTTTGGATATTGTGGGTTATCTATGGACTTCATGTGCTGTTAGGAGGAGGGGCCTGGTCATAAAGGATGGAGGACAGACACATGGCAGCGATACGTGCCCCCACAATATTCTGTATTCTTCTTTTCAGGACCACCAGGGTGTCCTGTGGAGCCCCACTTTTCAGAAGAGAAGATGGGGTCACAGAGATATTCATTAACCTCCCCACGTATAGACCAAAAAAATCTCAAATGTAACCAAGTTCTGTGGCAGGAAGGATGAACAAGGCAGCTTGTTTTTTTCAAGGAAGCTGGCCCTACCGTGTGTGGTGTTACTAAGCCAAAAGCTAGGCACGCTGTCCCTTGCTCGCTCTGAGGCTATCTGCAGCAACCTGGGAGCCCAGTGAACCCCATTTGCTTACTCACCAGGAATCATAAAGCAGTTATGTATCTGGAAGCTATTGTAATCTTCTGGCTGTTCCATACACTATCACATGTAATACCCGTCACTATACAAACACTGCCTAGTGCCAGATCCCTCCAACGCTTACAGCATTGTAAGGCAGCTCTCCTTACAAAAGTGAAATTTGTCCATCAAGCCACTTTGTTCTTTATTTTTATCTGTAGTCTAGACCACCAAATTGCTTAATACACAGCACAAAGCTCCATAAATCACAATTTCCCATATAGAGCCACTCAGACTCGGAGCACCTTCCAAGTTCTGCATTAGCTCCTCCAGTGTGAAGGGTTTTCCAGCCATTTGGGTCCATAAATATATTATCGGCTTTTCCTTAAATTGCTGGCTAATCCTTATACCATCACTTTTGCTTTCTTTTAATGTCATTATCATTATTGTCACGACAAGAGAATAAACGTCCTTTCTGGAGGATAAAATGGTTTATATCCTGAAAGGTTTTTAACTCACTGAAATTCCCAGCTTTGGGGCTTTGTTTACATGCCCACCCTAAAGAAATCAATCCCTCACAATTAATGGGATTTGAGGCTAGAGCTGAAATCCATCCTGTCTTTTCCCCTGACATGAGCTTGGCCTATAGCTGGCATTCTGAGCTGTGCTCTCAGTTTCCAGGAGTCAGTGGGTCAACTCATTAAGTGCTGGTCACCTGTTCCCAGTATCCCTGGTCTTGTCCTGAGTCATGGGGGAAAAAGAACCCCTGGCATGTGTTCCTAGTCCCACAAAACCACAAGGTGATGCGGAAAGATAACCCGGGGTGCAATGTGCGCAAGCAGAGGGCAGGGAGAGTGGAATTGGAAGAGTGGGGCTAAGGAGCTGTCACAGTCATTGTTAAGGACAGGATTTGGAATGTCCCCAAAAGCCATGTGCCAAAGACCTGCAGTCTATAAGGAGGAAGTGAAACTTTAGGAGGTAGACCCCTGGGGGAGGATGTTCACTCGGGGAATACTCTCAAAGAAGATACTGGGAATCTAGCCCATTCTTGGGTTTCCTCTCCTTTTTCTTTCTACCCACCATGAAATAAGTAGCTTTGCTCAACCACATGCACCCTCCATGATGTTCTGCCTCTCACAGGCCCAAACAGCAAAGCCGGATAGCCACGGCCTGGGGCCTCAAAGATCCTGAGACTCAAGTAAATCTTTCCTCCTATTCTGCAGATTAATGTAGGTTAGGTCAGAAGCTTCATCTTGGTAGACTCACTGCCTTCCAACTGTCCAATAGCCCAGAAAACTCGGTCAACATTTTGAGAACCAGCCTTAGAACAAGCCTCACCCAGAAACCTTTTCACACCACAGTGTCCTTTTGAGATACACAGAGCCTGGTTGTGCCAGAGGGCCAGCCAGTTGGTACACTTTCTGGCTCCCTTCCTTCCTCCCATAAGTCCCCCTCCATCATTTGTTCATCCTCCTGCCTCATCCAAACCACCCTAGCCAAGCAGGCTGTAGCCTTTTGATGTGCCTCCCCGAGGATGGCTAATTGTTGTCTACAAGAATAAATGCACATGTTGGCTGGGTGTGGAGGGGCACACTTGATCTCAGCATTCTCACAGGCTGTGGCAGAAAGGTTGCAAAATCAAGCCCAATGACTTAGGAGACCTGAACTCTATTCATAGTACAGAAGAAGAATAAAGAGGAGGAGGAAAGGGAAAAGAGGAAGGGAAGGGGGAGGGAAGAAAGGGAAGGGAGAAAGAAAGGGGAGAAAGGGATAGGAGGGAAGAGGAAAGGAGAGGAGAAGGAAGAGTAAATGGGAGGGAAGAGAAAGAAGAGGGGAGGGGAAGAAGAGAGAAGGGAGGGAAGGAGAGAAAAGCAGAAGAGAGAAGGGGAGAGGACAGAAGAGGAGAAAAGGAGGGGAGGAGAGGAGAGGGGACAAGAGAGGAAGAATAAATACTCTTGCAATGGATAGAAGGGGTAGGGGTGGGACAGAAGCAGACAGCTACTGCCCAGACAAGGAGCTAACAGGAGAACTGCCAAACAGTCAGTTCAGGTAGCCCTTGGGTCAGGATGTCACACTTGCAAACCTCTAAATATGGTTAGGAAAAGACATCTGCAGGCTGAGATCCCTGTGGGTCTCCAAGGTGAGGAGGTCCTGGCAGCCTGACCCAGAGGCCCACATAGCTCCTGCTTGTGGGAAGGTTGGGCTCCTAAACTGAGAGCACTTATCTTTCACACATCATGTTTTTCCTGTCCCTGGCGCTGCTGACACTAGGGCCAGCCATCTACAGGATGCTTCAAACAATCTCCTGGAAAAGGAGTGCTCCTTGTGGGGAAAGAGCTGCTCGAAGAAAGACCTGCAATCCGCAGTGCCCTACACTGAAGGACCAAGTGCCCTGTGACATCTGATTCCTCCCAGGCCCTGATTGCCTTCTGATGCACTGTCCCCACCCCAACTCATTTCTGGGTCTCTCTGGGCTCTTAATCACCAACACATTGCTGTCCCCAGGTCCAGGTGCATGACTGGGAGAGGGAGGATTGCCAGCCCTCAAGGCAGAGTAGACTACATCAGCGCTCAGCCTTTCAGCTTTCTTCTAAGGATGCAGGTAGCAAGTGAGCTGATGTTCGCCAAAAGACTGGCTTGGACCCCTGTAGAGCCGCCAGACAAAGTCCATATTCAGGCCCAGATGTTGGCATAGGCGTGTAGTCCCAGCACCCTGGGAGGTTGAGGCAGGAGGACTGTAAGTTTCAGTCCAGCTTGAGCACTTGTTGACTTAGTGAGACCTGCCTCAGAATAAAAATGAAAATGGGCTGAGGATGTAGGTCAGTGTGAAGGTCAGGTTTCAGCCCCAGTACCACAAGCACATGCGCGTGCGCGCGCGCGCGCGCGCACACACGCACACACGCACACACGCACACACGCACACACGCACACACGCACACACGCACACACACACAAAGTTAATATTCAGGGCTTTGAAAGGGTTTGGATGGTGAGCAGGGAGTCACCAGGCTACTTTCTGGGCCCTGGACCTTGTACTTACAGCATCCCCTGGCCCTGAGCAGAGCCCTGGGTGGGTAAAGCCACCCAGACCATCCCAGGCAGAGCCATAACAGTCCCGACTGGGACAGCCAGGCAGGATTTGAGAGGCCTGCTGCCAGAGGAGGATTCTGGAACAAGCTTTGTTTCTGGAGTTTGCTGGGAGAAACAAGCACATCTGCAAGAAGTGAGGGTACAGTGAGGATGTCACCTGTCACTGTGTGAGGTGCCCAGCCCTGGCAATCGGTACCCAGCGGGAGGACTGAGTATCATTCTGTGGCTTCCTTGCCTCTCTGAGTTCTTAGCATGGAACGAGACCAACCTAGACAGGCTCCCACCTATGCAACTTAGAAGTTCCATGTGAAAAAGAACTTGGACCCTGCTACCTTTACTGCAGACTGAACTTGGGCAGTGGAAGAGCCCAGAACCAGGAAGTGGCTAGTGGCCACTGCCACCTTTGGCTGAATCCCTGCAAGTCCATCAAAACCAATACCAAAATTACAGCTGTTCCAAGGGGATCTGTCTATTTGTATAGCACAGACATCAAAGTAGAAGACAAGAGTGACCCACGCAGGCTGTGAGGACAAGCTGCGGGGCCGCCCCACGCAAAGAGTTTGCACTCCCACCCCAGGTCACACTCCTGTCTGCCATAGGCATGCTCTGATCATGCTAGAAAACTTAATGCTGCTCATGGCCTTTACCTACTTTCTTTTCTTTCTCACTTCCTTCTTTCTCTGTATGTGGACAGAACTCAAAGCCTACACTTGCCAGAACAGCACCTCTCACAGAGCTACGTGCCCAGCCCTGTATTTTTTCTTTTCAGACATCGTATTATCAGTCTTGCTGCTATGAGAATTTTTCCTAGACTTTTGTATGTCCCTAAGAAAGCCCTTCCAAGCACCCAAACATCCGATGCCAGAACCACAGCTCCTTTGGGAAGCACATGTCCCTCCCATGCAGACTCAGGTCCCCTCAGTGGCACCTTTCTCCTCCACCATGCTGGGTCCTCCCTCTCTGCCTTCTTGCCCTACATGCGATTCATGATCTTCTAAAACACCCTATATCTTGTACCCTTACTTTGTTTTTGTTTTTTTTTTTTTTGTCCCCATCGACCTCCCAACCAAAATGGGGGCTTTCCCAGGACAGAGTTTTTTCAACCATTTTGCCATTATTTCCCACTGAGTGATGCTCTGGAAGCCCCCAACGGCTTGTGGAAATCGCAGGTGCGAATGAGTAAGCACACGTTGTACGGACAGCACAGGCTGCAAAGTGCATGGGGCGTGACTTGCAGAATGCAAGGAGGTGAAGAAAAAGTAGAAAGGGAAAGAGAGGAGGAAAAAAGGTAAAATTGTGGAAATCAGTATTCTGAGATGTTTCCTGTCTCGGAGTGTCGGAATCAGACGTGGTCGTGTCATCTCCTTATTCTTTGTCTTCTAAACTTGAGAAGTGAAAGCAAATATTAATTTTAAAGAAATGACGCATGAGTAGAAGTACATCAGTCTCCTCAGAGGCTGAAAGAACATTGTGAGTCCCTCTGACGCTCGGCCACAGTTACAGAGGTTCTTAAAAAATCCTCCTCCGTTTGAAATGTCAGGCGGTTATTGCAAAAGACGCCGTGTGCCTGTGGTGGGGTGAGCGAGGGCTCACATTCCCTGGATAACTGCCCCCATTGTCCAGTCTGGGGTGCGTGTGCAGTCATATTCTCCATCTTTCTTCCAGACCACACAGAAGTGGAAAGGGAGGGAGCACTCAGAGGCCAACAATCAATCAGCGAATATTTAATGAGCTCCTACTATGTGCAAGGCTCATGCTTGATGTCTCTCACCCGCCTGCTCCCGCTTGCTGGCGCCTCCTTGGCATGCACACATCCGCTTTTAGCACCTCACACCAGGGCCTCTTCCAGGGCCTCCTGCCCAACTCCGGGCATCTCCTCACGGAACCCCAACCCCCTAAATGGAGGGATTCAGAGCCTCTTTCACTTCCCCCAAATCTGGGCAGGAGGACAGGGTCAGTGCAGGCTCCCAGGAAGCTGCCGTGGTCACCAGCCCGAGGTTTCTCCACAGCACACTCCCGACCCCTCCACCCTCTCCACTCTCCCAGCAGGGAACGAGGGCTGCCTGAGGGAGACTTGGAAGGTCATATAGCTGTCATACCAGGAGCACCCTTGGCAGGCAGCTCTTTCCGGGCTGTAGCAATTCATCCTGTGAGAACTTGCCACACAAAACACACCTTTCCCGTTCGAACTGGACCCTACCCAGGACAGGAGTGATGGGAAAAGGCTGCCTTGAGTGCTCAGAGAGTACCCGAGTCCCTGCAGACCCGAGAGGCACTTGCTCTGAGAAAGCCAGCAGGCCAGGCAGGTGTCATGCAGTCAGAGGGGAGGCAGGAGCTTGGCAGCTCAGACATCCTGGAGCGTGCCTGGGCCTGAGGCTGGAGACAGCATGTTTGCGAGGATTTCCCGCAAAGCTAGCAAGGGCCAGGGCAGAAGCAAGCAGTCCTTGGCAGGAGTCCTTGCTCCGAGGAGGACCTAGCCTGGGCTTCCCGGGCCCTCGGCATGGGAATACAGATTCTCCTTCTCCAGAGCCTCTGTTCCCTTCCTGGGCCCCATCATAGATGCCTCCCCATGACTTTCTGCGTAGACTGTCTCTGACCTTAATCAACAGTCTCTCTGGTTTCCAAATGCCTGCGATGTCCCTATCAAATAGATCCCCAGAAGCTTCCAGCTAAGAGGGAATGGCCAGAGGAGACCAGCCCCTCCTTTTTTCACCCTACTCATAGCTTCTCTGTGTTTTGAGCCCCCATTCTCTGCACTGTCCACCCCTCAGGGCTCTGGTGAGCACCCCAGTCCGTGGCATGCCTCCCTCCCTCCTTCCCCAGCTCTCCTATCCACGGGGAGACACCAGCCAGAGGCAAGGGCATATCCAGGGACCCCCGTGGACCACGCAGGCAGAGAAGAACCCCAGAGCTGGTGGCCTGCATGCTCCTTGGGAAGATAGCTCTCCACCTTTCCGGTGGTCTCCAGTCCGAGTCGCGCTTTTCTGGTGGATGTGCAGCCTTCTGGTCACTCGTTCAGTGGTTTGCTTAGCTGCCATGTCCTGTCCTCTGGGGAATCAGTGTAAGCCAAGGCAGACCCACTGTCATGACAGTGCTGACCCCGGAGGAGTAGCCTCCGGGTGAAGTGAATAGCAGATTCCGGCTCAGTAATCACTCGCTGAAGCCTGCTTTGTGCCAGGCACCCTGGTGATGGTTCGTGCACCCACCAGGCCAATAGTGTCCTCTCAGCAAGCCTAGGAGGGTGAGAGATCAAGCGATCTGCCCAAAGCTTCACAGATAACGGGCAGAGGAACAGAGTGCGTGCATGGAAGATCTCCAGCCTCCACAGTGGCAGAAGAAAGGAGGCCTCCCAAACCAGGGGAGTGACAGGTGCTTTTGAGCTCCCATTTAATGTATCAGGTGCCTTGTCACTTGGCCAAAGCCCTTCTCATTGACCACACCGCACACGGGAACAAAGGCTCTGGACAGCTGGGTGCTGGCCATGCCCACTTGCCAGGGCAGTGGCCACCCCCATACCTCCCCGAGGCAACTGAGGACTAGGACACCCTCTGTTCTATGTGGACAGCTGTGGCTGCTCAGTGGGATGACTCTGTACATTTGCAACTGTTCTCCAATCTGTGAGGCTTTTCCTTTCTGTCTGTCTCTTTCTTCCCTCCTTTTAAAGGGAAAGCAAGGTCTCTATTGTACCCTATTGTGCGCTGGCGGCCTGGCCTGGTTTTTTTCACCCTGTCTCATTAAGATGGATGGGGCTGCTGCCTTATTAATAATTGGGAAGGTTCCCCTTTGTTCCCTTTCTGCTCTCACTAATGATGCCCGCTCCAGTGGCTCCACAGAGGCCCGCAGCCTGGGCTACCCAGGCATCTTCTGTGCTCCAAGGCAGGTCTCCAGGCCAGGCACAGCTTCCTGCCATGGGGGAGAGTCTCATTGCCACACCTCCGCCATCACGTGGGGAATGGCTGGAGGTGAGCAGGAGACTGCCATCCAGCCAGAGGGAGGCCGAGGCTGAGGCTTTTTCCCAAGGTCACTAGGCAGGTGGACCTACCCTGACACCCTCCTCCTCCCATGCCACCTGCACTTTCTCCTTCTCAAGGCGCTGCCTTTAGCTTCTCCTCTTGAGTAGACATGCGCTAGTTATCATGCTGGCAGGGAAGAGGATCATTTCTTCATCCCCTAGCACCGAGAAGGAAGGCAAGGATACTTCTCACAGCACTGGCTTTCTAGCCCGTGGAGACAAGAGAAGCCAAACACACACACACACACTAACAAGATGCAAGAGGCTGGGAGGCCAGGTGGGCCAGCGCTGCAGGCCTGAAATCCCTGCACTCTAGGAGGCCGAGTCACTGTGGAGCTGCAGTACCCAGGTGAGCAGACGGCACCGTGTAGATGGCAAGACTCCCTAAGAGCTGGAGCCCCCGCCAGCTGGCCGTCTGCAAAAGCCTCTGGCTGCACCGCTGACGCTGTGCTCACAAGTTCAGACGACGCCAGGCCTGCCCTCTCTGCAGCCTGAGCCTCCCTCATCCTGCCGCCTGGCCACTCCTGCCAGGAAGATGGGTGTCTTTGCTCAGAAAACACTCCCATTTCTCCACAGGCACAGAGCCCCTTGACCTCTACCCCATCCCACAAAAAGAAATAAAACAAAGTGGGGAAGTGATACTTGCTTCTTACAATGCTGTTTGGTGCCCTTTATGCCTTTTGACTTTTTTTAGGCCTTGGGCTCATGAGCTAAAGCGTGTTCACACAGCCAACGCAGATGAGGATCTCTGTGCTCACAAGGATATCCAGCCGAAGGCTCCCCTCCCCCCTTCACTGCCATGTCAAGAAGATTAATGCTCTTTCACAAACCTGTGAATGGGAGGCTGGGCTGTCACTGACCTTCCAAGGAACACTGGCCATGCCTGCACAGGAGCGGGAGAGTTTAGCCAAGTGAGAGTGTGTGCACGCACCCCCACACACGCACACACCCTCCCAGGATCCACTAAAGCCAAGGTGGAAGTTGCTATTCTCCACCCAGTCTTAGAGCTACATCAGAATTGCTCATGGCATCCAAGTGGAAGAGTTGGGCCATCCTCTATTGTATTCAGGAGCCAGCAGTTCTCACCTGGGAGGAGATCTGGGTTCAGTGTGATGGAGGAAACACTCTGAGTGTGTAGGTCTCCACAGTTCCTCCTTGGGTGCTAGTCTGTAGGTTTATTGATAGGAAAACAAGAATGAGCTGTAGCCATTTATTGAGAGCAGACCACGCACCAGACACCGTGTCAACAACAGATACTGAGGTGTGAGAGGCACAGCTGGCCAGTCTGTGAGCCTCACGGTGGGGTCTGTCCCAGCTCCCATCTGCCTGCCTCTCTGGCCTCAGAGCCTGACGGGCTGTCCTCCAGCCTCACTAACAGGGTAGGGCTTTATGTGGGTCTTTTTACCCCAGAACTCCAGTGAACATGAGGCCTCGCTAAGCCCACCCTTGGCTTTTGTCCCCAAGTCCTCCCTCATTCACTTCCCACCCCACTTATATAAGTTTTTCAGCATGTTCCCACAGACTAAAAGAGCAATTGCCCTTGTAGATACACTGGGAAGAGATACAGAAGCATTTACGTGAGTATTTAAAGACTTTTAAAGCCTAACAATGGCGAACAAACGAAACATACACATTCTCTGCGCGTGGCCTGCTATGCCTGTTCATCTTGGCAGGACCGATCGCAGGATGCTTTGAGTTTCTTCAGTAACCAAAGTGTTTTTGTCTTTATTCCCTCAATCCAACCCAGCCTCAAATCTTTGCACAGTAGGTGCTTGTGCTCAGTTCTGGATACTGATCTTTGAGGAGCTGGTAGCATTATGTTTGTAAGTACTGACGTGAGAGAGACTCGGTGGTCTTCAGTATTGGTACATGTGTGGGCTGAAGCCTTGCGATCTGTAAACCAGGAGAATCTCTAAGGATTTTCATTAAGACACTGGGGCTGCTGGAGCAAGGGAGTATATTTTGGGGGCCCGGGGGATACTTCAAACACTCAAGCAAGTACCAAGAAGGTGACTGAACACTTGGACTCACCAATGGTGCCTCTCTTGTCACAGACACAATTTAATCTCCTCAAATTGAGCTACTTGGGAGTCTAAGCTTCCTAGGAGGCCGAGACTGAAATCAACTGAGCCCAAGCTACAAAGCCACACAAGGCAGTGTAGCAAAATCATACGTCTTAAAACAAATACATTTTTGCAGGTAAGGAAATTTGATTGCCCCAAACTCCCAGGACCTTAGAAAGTACTCCTGTCCAGTGTTTTTTTCTTCCTCGGGGGCTATCCATTCCTTGGTCATGTGGCCATGTCTGGTACTGATTTCCTGTTATTTACCACCTTCCTATGTGTAGGACCGAGTGGCCACTATGCCAAGTCTCTGCCAGGAAGGAGGGGATGCCGGAAGGGTGCCACATCACAGCATCTCAGGGTGGGGTGTGAGTGGTATGGACTAACTCCTGGGCCTCAGAGAAAGGCTCTGAGCAGTCTGTCACCCCCTGCTCCAATGCTACTCCCTGCTTCACAGTCCTGTGACACACAGCTTAGGTCAGGACAGGCTGATTGAGGAGCCCCGAGTGGGTCCTGCCTGCCTGCGACGCCAAGTCCCCAAGCACATCCCTCTGTCAGGGCCCTCTGCAGTGGAGCCCACAGCTTCCTCCAGCTCCGCCTCATCCTTTCTCCTGCTCCGTCATTAAATCCCACACCCTTTCCCCGGACAGCTGCGCGCTTCACCCCTCCCCTCCTGCCCATCTTTCTCATTGCTGTTCTCTTCCTTCCAGGGCACATTCTGCCACCTCCATCACTGGAAATCCCATCTTCTGTCTCTCCCAATTCAAGTTTGCTGCCTCCTCCTTCCAACCCAACCCAGAGGACCCTTCTCCAAACGAACAAGACAACTGCCATCTGCTCTATGGCCCAGTGGTCCTGCCACGTCGGTGTGGTATCCATTTGTCCGTCCTCCTTCCCAGACCAGAAACTCACAGAGAGCAAGAAAATGGTGTGAGTGTGTCCCCAAAATTCTTGCTGAATGTCATGGATGGATGCATGAGTAGATGGGTGGGTGGAGATATAGTTGAAAGGAGAGAGATGCAGTGAAGGAATAATCAAGGAATGAATGAGTAAACAAAAGACCTTAATGAGTTCTGCCAGCTTCCTTGTCAAGAACCAGAGAAGCCTAGTCCCTGAAGAAAGGTGGGACATAAAACCATCTCTGAATGGCTTCCTCTGCCCCTCCCTCCGGGGTTCCCCTTCAGCCCCATTCGTCACACAGGCCTGGGCTCATCAAGGAATGAATATGCAAAAGCAGATCAGGGTGGCTCTGCCCCGTGAAATCTTCTTGTTCAAGGGCCACTGCCACCACAGGAAATCCACCAGGTTCCTTTATTCTATGTCCCTTACACCCCCGAAACTAAATGTGGCCACACACCGCAGTCAACACACACAATCCCTCAACATCATAAGTTGTCACTGGCAGGGAAAAAGTCTCCGTGCCACACAGACACTCAGCAGCCTATCTCACGCCCACACCAACCCACAGGAAAAGACCCATTCGGCAAGGCAGCCCCTGCTACCCAGAGCCCACTCGCAAGTCCACCTTTGACTGTGTTCCAGCCTGCTTGGTGTTTTAGATCATAGCACCTTCTCTGAAGGAAAAGAAAGAAAGAAAGCAAGAAAGAAAGCGGTATGGACTAGCTCCTGGGCCTCTGAGAGACAGAGGGAGAGAGAGAAAGAGAGAAAGGAGGGAAGGAAGAAAAAAAGGAAGGAAAGAAGGAAGGAAGGAAGAAATCACCCAAGAAACGTGTGGGCTCCTGGTAGCACATGCCCCAAGCCAGCAGACAAGTGCCACTTGCAACATCTTGCAATGAGTGCAGTTGGCACCCTAGAGGTCCCTCCACCATCCCCAGAAGCCTACCCCCTGTGACCATCCTCCTTCATCTGGGCACAGTGCCAGTTCCGCCACATACCTGAGATGCCTCACTTAATCCTCATTGTCAACTCCATGAGGCAGGACTGTTACTGTCACCTACAGATAAGGAAACTGGGCCCTAGAAAAGTAACATTCTTGAGGTCACACATCTAATCTGTGGTGGAGCCAGCATGTGTATCATGGTGCCTGACTTCGAAGCCAAGGCCTGCACACCCACTCCTCGGGTCTCCATGTAGAAGGCTACAGGCAGAGGGGTGCCCACATAGCTCCCTGTTGGAACCCACTGCAGTTATATTCTTTAATTTTTTCTTTTATGGTACTGGAAATGGAGCCTAAGCCCTTCTCACTGAGCTATATCCCAGTCCATTTTTGATTTTTGAATTTGAGACAGAGTCTCACTAAGTCACTGAGATGCCAGGCTGAGCTCAGCCTTCCAATGCTCCCTCTTCAGCTTCCCAGAGTGCTGGGATTGCAGGCTCGTGCTACTGGGCCCAGTGAGCCTTTATAGTGAGCGAATCTCCCCATTTTTGCAACTAAGAAATAGAGAGGTCCCAAGACATCACAACTGCTAAGTCAATGAGTTTACAAGAAGCAGAGTCTGATTCTGGTTCTCCCCCTGTGGTTTCTCCACAGCTGATCTCACGGAGAACCTACTAGGTCAGCACCAGGCACAGGAAGGAAAATGGCTGCTCACCCTGGTTTCTGAGAGGTGCTGAGACCCATTTGCTCAAGTGCTTCCCAGTGGCCCCAGGTACAAATCAAATTCCAACCCAAGGTTCCTGCCTGTGGGCCTTTGCCAAAAGCCCAGCAAAGCATGAGCACTGTTATCTAGCTCAGAACACGGGAGCCAACAGGCAGATTAGCGGGACAGACTTTATCTGGGCTGAGCTGTCTGTTGGGAGAGAACAGAGCCCAGATGGATTGTGGCAGAGAATGGGATGCTGGTTCAGGGTGAGGTCACTGGGCACTCAAGGGCTATCAGGCACTGGTGGGTAGAGGTTGGGGCCGAGAGAGGGGATGGGTGTCAGGTCTATACTTCCATACAGACCTGGCTTCCAGTGCCAGAGCTCTGCTCCTCCACTAACAGAGCTGTTAACATCCTAATCCCACAGGCGCAGTGGCTGCTGTGCACGTGGGGCACATGTTACTCCCTGCTGGCAAGAAGGTAAGCCTTGTGAGGCAGGAACTCTACACAGTGTTTACCATACAGGGACCGGCAACCAGCTGGCACTCAACACAAATGAGCTGTCATTGTTGGTCATGACTATTTTCAACTGTGATGTATTACCCATACTATTCATGTACTTACTGGCATCACTGACTCACCTTCTTGCGTTCCCCACAGCACAGAGCACGGCTCTATCCTTCCCTACCCATTCACTCCCTCCTTCCCTGGTGCTGGACCACCTTGCCACACCGCACTCAGCAGACCCCAACTCACTCCATGGGAATGAGTCTCCACATCCACTCATCCACACAAAAAAAAACAGAGCCTGGCCTCTGCAACTGGACCTCAGTTCCCTTGGAAGAAGAGACCCTGCCCATCCCAGTGAAGACCTCTGCACAGTGAACAGAAATGTTGCCCCTTGGTGTCTGCAGTAACATAACGGTTCTGGCCCTTTAAGATTCATGGTCTCCCCCTGGGTTAAGGTCTCTCCAGAGACCCTGATTTGGCCCCAGCATAGGAGGCTGTATTGTATCAGGTGTGACCCAAGGGAGTCTCTGTAAGTGCTAGCCGAAAGGTTCCCCTGTGCATATGGCATTTGGACCTGATGCACTACTTCCGGGCCTGGGAATCTGGTGGTCACTGCTGGCATCATGTGTCTTCTCATATCAGAAGCTGGGAAAACAATAAATATTGTGGATTTGGTGTCTAGAGATGGTAAGAGATCAAGAGGCTTCCAGACAAGTGTGAAGGTGAGAAACAACCACAATGGGCCCTTGCAGAATCACTTTTGGTCTTTTAAGTATGGTCTATCTTGGCATAAGGAAGGGAGAATTTTGGCTGAAAATATGTTACAGATTCTCAGACTAGGGGAGTATCTCAGTGGTCAAGGCCATGGGTTCAGTTGCCCAGCACCTCATAACCCAGACATGGTGGTGCACGCCTGTAATCCCAGCACTGGGAGGCTGAGTCAGGAGGATTGCCATGAGTTCTAGGGCAGTTTGGGCTCCATAGTGAGTTTAGGACCAGCCTGGACTACAGAGTGAGACCCTCACTCACCAAAAAAAAAAAAAAGTTAAATCCTCATTTATGGCAGCCTTTCCAGGATAATGAGGAGGATTATTGTTATCAGCTAGCTGCTGTCATAAACTACTCCAAAGTCTAATGACTCTGCTTGTGAGTCTGCTCACTAGCCCATTGTCAGCCAGGCTGACAGAGGCACAGAGGCCAGGACCATGGGTGACGGTCAGAGGAAGCTCAGGCCACTTCCCGGGGTGGCACTGCAGGTGGCACCACAGGGCTCCAAGAGAGGGTGAGTCCCACCATACAAGTGCTTGTTTGCTTCTGCTTGCCTCACTGAGTCCAAAGCAAGTCGCTTGGCAGAGCCCGGTCTCAGAGGAAGGACAGTGAGGCTCAAGGTGAGGAGACCATGATTCCAAGGAAGGGGTGTGCCCTGCCATCTCTGCTTCCAACCACAGGAGCTGAGAGGGCTGCGGCAGACCGCCGCCTCCTCACCCTCGCCTCACCCCTTCCCTCCTGGCTTTTAAGAGGGGTGCAGTCAAAAACAGTTGCACAAGTGAAGGGAAGACAGGAATGAATGAATGAATCTGAGAAGGGAGAATGGATGAAAGACTCTAAGTACACCTGAAAAGCCTAAAAGAATATTGAGAAGACCAAGCGTGTGAGGTGTGGGAGAACCTGGGGAGGAAGAAGCCGGAGAAGGACACAATTTATCAACATACAGAACCGTAAAAGACCCTTAGAGAGACAAGGCTCATGGACATAGAGGAAAATGAAAATGAAATAATAATCAAATCCCTGAGTTCTCAGACTGTGTTTCTTCTCTGATCAAGCTTAGTTAAATTTCTCATTGTTTCATTTAATAACTATTAAGTGTCCATTCAGGCATTGGTCTCTAAACTCATACATAGGATTTTCAAAAGTTGTTCTGAGTGAATAAATCACTGACCTGCGTGAGGGTCCTATCTTCAGTGGGAAGGAGAAGAGCCACCCAAGTGGTGACCTCTGTGTTCTCTCCCTACACTCGAGGGGCTTCTTGGGCTGGTCTGGGTGGGAGGATTGCACCAGAGCAGCTCTCTGGATTGGCAGGTGGCGGGCCCCTGATGTATATATCCTCTCAGCTCCCTGTTAGCACTAATGCTTTAGAGTAACAGCAGGAACTGTGCTGAGCGCCTAAGTGATATCAGCCGTGATGAGCAGCAGCCCTGTGTCATGGATGTTCACTGGCCACCGACGCAGGCAAGCCACAACCAAAAACACAACAGCCAGAAAGAATCTTCAGAGCACCCTAAATACAGCTCTTTGAACATACCCAAACCTGGGCCCCGTAGCTATTGTGCAGACAGCACCCTGTCACAAGTCCCCTCTCCTAGTACTCACCATCAACTCAGCTTCCTCCAACTCAGGAGACTGGGGACCGCTATAGTCCTCACTTGAGCCTGTTGGCCTTAAGCACAGAATTAAAACAAATGCCAAACATCCCATTCTCAAGATCTCAATATAGTACTTCATGCGCACAGTGCCGCCAGGATGAAGGAAGACATGCCTCAACTTCTCTCTCTCCACACCCTACAGGCGCCAAGCGGCCTTCCCTCCTGCGGCCTCCTCCCACAGACTTGTGGCCTTTCTCTGCTTCTGCTTTCCTTACGTGGCCTGTCATCGGCCTTCTTGTCCCTGACCCCTTCTCCTGTGCCTGCAAACATCCCTGCGTTTACCAGTACGAGATCCTATTGGCTCTGCTTCATGATTCCCTCTCCCAGACAGCCGTCTTACCCTAGTATCCTTACCCTTCCCTACTTCTGTGCCCTGCAGTCTCAGAATTTGAGGTCCGTCTTTAACGGCATCACAACCTCCTCAAGCCAGGAAATTATCTTAACCTCATTGCTTGGGGATTCATCTCCCTCCCCTGGCCTGATTCCCACACGCTCACGTGTCTCCTCCCACCTACCCCCCCTCCCTCACGTGGGCCACCTCTCCCTTCACTCGGCTGGACGTGCCTTCCTTACGTCTTCTTGGAACTGTGGTGGCATTTCAGGCCCTGGTGCCTTCACCTCTCCTTCCCGTTTGTACACTAACAGGCTGCAGGCAGCCAGGTCTCAGACCTCTCTGTAGTTGATCTCTGCTCTTCCTTCTGCTTGGAGGGCGTCACCTCTGTCCTGCCGTGTCCTACTCAGGGAGCCCCCTCCTTCCTCCCTTGCCCCTCGTACTGCCTTACCCTAGAGGCTGGAGTTCATGTCACACTCCTCTGAGTTCCTGAGTCTGTCCTAAGATGTGGTTCCCTAGTGTCCCAGATGTAGCATTTCATGCTGTCTCTCGGATCACAAAGCTGCTTCTTAAGAGATACAGCTACATCGCTTATATCGTCCTATCTCCACAGATCACACAGGCGCTGGGTAGATTTAGTGGGGGAATGAATGAATGAATGAACGAGTAGAGCTCCCAAAGATCACAGAACACACTCATGGAGCATCTGTAGCTCTGTGGGCATGAACTATAGGATTCTTGCCCAGGAGCAAGGGTGTAAAAGTATCATTTGAATTATTTACTAGAAGTCGTTTTCCTGACAGCGATCTACAGCCACCTCTTCACAGAAGCAATGAAATTAAAATCGCAGTGTTTAACCAAATGCCTGGAGCAGCCCTGTCTGTGCCCCACCTCCACAGGGGAAGATGGAAAGTTTTGCCTTGCTCCTCCTGGGAACCCAGGGTCATCTCCACCCGTAGGGCCACTTTTACCCTGCCTCCACCCCCACCCAGCTCAAGCACTAAACTCATGTTTTCCAGCCTAATTCATTTTCCAGATAGATGGAGCGAAGACCTAGCCAATATTATTTATGACTTTGTGATAAATAAGCCTTTTACAGGAGCGATTCGAGGAGTTCTGGGGAATTTCAAGGATAACTTTCAGCGAGTTTCAAAGGTCAGGTCAGCCTGGGATACTGAGCCCATGGTACTTGCCACGCTGATCATCTGTTTTGAATTATTGGTCTTGCAGGCTTTAGCTGGCTCTCAATGGACCGGCTGTACTTCAGCTGGCTCTCAGCTTGTATTTTATTTCGATAGTGGGCAAGGCAATTTCATAATTATTTGTGCTGGACTGACAGGGGAGAGATGAAAAGGGGATCTTAATGTAACTCAAGCTCCAGCAGTAGTGTGGGGAAACGTAGTGGTACCTGCCCCGCCATCTCCCAACCCTTTTACTCCCACAACCCCACATTTGCAAAAGTGACATCCTGTCCATGCACATGCAAGGAGCATCGAGCAACTGAGCGGGCAGCACAGGGCTGAGGTCAGGAAGGGCAGGCTTTTCCAGGGGGCCCGGGCTCCCTGGGCCAGTGGCCTCTGCAGTGTGTGGATGTGTGCTTGTCTTATCTATAGATGCAGCTGCCTGTGTGACTTCTTGGGAACAGTGACCGCTCTTCACCCAACCACCTATCATCGGAATCCAGTACTCTGCCTGCACTCAGTATGCACTCACCAAATGTGTTTGGGATTAGACTGGACCAGATTGGTGGGACCAAATCAGTTTGAATTCCTAACAGCTATTCTCCAGTCTGTTCTCCTTCCACACAACCTCTTTTTTTCTTCACATCCATTCTGCGTTTATTGTTAACGTTCTTTGTTCTGTGATAGATCTGTTGATTTTAGGTGTTTGGGTATGATTACAATTCACTCACAGAGAGTATCTGCCTGAGGCAGAAGTTTTATGGAGAATGTAAATGTTTTTCCAGATCTAGACGTTGCTCCCTCGATGATGTGGAGACAATTCACTTTCCACTCTCGACACTGAAGACCGTCAGCCATTGTTGTAGGAGAAATTCTAGCAATTAAAGGATGCTGTCTCATCTTATGCCTTTGAAAGAGTGAAATCTGTACCCCTTTGTCATGGTCTTGAAAAAGGCTTTCTCCCTAGTGCTGGCTCCTCACAGGAACCCTGCCCTGGCGTATTCCACGAAGGCATACACAGGCCCCTTAAAGAAGCCCAGTGAGCTGAGTTCAATGCAGAAAACCCAGGTCTGTTCGCCTCTTTTGCTGTTTGCTTTTTCCTTCACAAGGTAGAAAAACGTCTCCTCCTGTGAGAAATCGATCAAGAGCTTTCTTTGTCTTCGAGCTAAGGCACATTCTGCTCAATCTTTTGCTCATAAACATCTGTTCCTTTCACTGTACATGATAAATTTGGCCTGAGGAAGTTCTAACCTTCATTTTTAAAAATCAAGTTATATTTAAGGGGACCAGTGGACATTTAAAGAAATATCTCCAACAATGTAGAAAAGCTTTTCCTCTACTTAACCATCTAACCTGAATCTTTTGGGTCACATTTGCTCAAGGAAGTCACGTCTTCTCTGCTCTTCATTCAGAAAGAGAATGGCAGATTCTTTGCGATCCTCTTCCTCAGACACAGGACCCCAAGCAGGGGGCCAGGAGAGCAGATGAATAACCTGACAGGTGTGGGGGTCCATCTGGGAGCCCAAGGTGAAACAGAGAAGGAGCTGAGCTCATTAGTCCCCAGAGAGGCCACTGAATCATGAAGGAGGATCTATGCCACCAGATGCAACAGGATGGAGTGATTGAAAACAAGCCCATTGAGCAAGAAAGATTAAAATCCCACAATGAGGGATTCTGGTGTTGCTGGCTTTGATTTGTTCCTACGTTCTTGTTGTGCCAGGAGCATTAAAAAAATAAAAAGAGCTCAGGGACAAACCAATAGGCTCTCCTGCTTCTTTTCCTAGTGACTTTGAATTTTTGTTGACCTTTCTAGCTTTTGGATATGAACTTCACTCATAATCTTCTATCCTTCGAGGGCACAACGGGTCTTGACCCAAAGAATGATGTCTTAAAACTCACTGGATGGCTTTCTTTCCATTGTCACTGGATGGGTTTTTAACACAGCAGGGGAAACTGAAACTCAGCTATACCACAGACTCCACCCTTGGCCTCTACCTGCCTGACCTGTGTTCTCCATACGGAATCTTCCTATTTGAAGTCTGCAGGTCGTTAACTTTTGATTTCACTTGGGAAGAGAGATGAGAGGTTCCTACCCTGGTGAATGCTTAGGCTCTCCCTCCTGAGGAAGAGCACCTTTTCCATCAGGGACAATGATGATTCCCCCACCACTTCCAAGGCATGTGTTCAATAGCAGTTGTCGACCAAGATCATTTGACCCACATTGGGGGTCACTGTCTCTAAGGTCTTTGTTTTGTCTCCCATTGGTAGATATTATCTCAATTCCTCTTTCTGCTTCTCATAGCCCATTATTTCCCTCAGCACCTTCCCGGGGACAGGGCTTGGAGAACAAAATCCTCCTTGTCTATGCTAGTTAGCTGTTGATGTAAATGTTCTTCCAGTCCCAAACCTCATAGTTTAAAACAATGTGTTACATCCTCTCACATTCCTATTGGCTGGTCAGTTGAATTATTCACCTTTAGAATCCCCCATGGGTTATAATCAGACAGATGAAGGCTCAGGCAAGAGCTGCCGAAAGGCCAGGTGGAACAGACCTACAGATGATCCATTCACTGGCTGACAACAGGTCACCTGCTCTAACCAGAGCACCTGCTCACACCACTCCAGGTGACTGGGGCTAAAGCAACCGTGTCCCAAGAAGCCACTGGCTGCTTCAGACCTAGACTTGGGAGTTCATGAAAGTTACTCCCACTATCCTTGTTCAGGGAAGATGGGAAGGCAGACTCAAAGACAGGGGAGGGAGAGGCCACCCCGGCCGGGGGAGGCACGTGTGCCAAGGAAGGGAGGCAGCCACATTTGGAGACCTAAGCTCCTTGTCGCAGTGTCGTCTTCTCTCGCTTCAAGATTCTAAAACCACTGCTGACTCTAAGCTACCTCTACTCCCCACCCCTCCAACTCATGACCCTCCTAGCCCCCACCCGAGTCAGTGCCAAGGAGGTTTGACAGACTTCTTGGAAAAAACTTGAGCACAGCAGGTCTTGACCCAAAGAATGATGTCGTAAAACCCACTGGACAGCTTTCTTGTCGTCGTCACTAGGTTTTTAGCACAGCAGGGGAAGCTGTGGAACTCAGCTCTGCCACAGGCTGCAGACATTTTGATATTTCCAGGTGTTTCTCCAGTGTTCTTTTTTCTATTTTTGAGGAAAAAAAATTGGACACATACAAAGACTACTTTGGAGGGATTTTACATATACTTACATTTAAGAGCAAAAAGAAGTTAAAATAAAGGATAAAAGGCAAGAGTAGGAAAGAAGATAAACCTCAACTAACAAAAGACTCCTGAACATCTGAATCATTCTAAAATCACTCTGTTTAGAAAGGAAGTGAATCTTGTAAGCATTAAAGATTTGCTGAGAGCAGATGAGGGCTATGCTGACAGAATTCTCACACCTTGGCCCCCGCACTCGCCCCACCCCAGAGGTCAGTGGCTGTCCGCAGCCGTGGCTGAGGTGCCAAGAAGCAGGCACGCCAGTCCTGTTTCTTCCTGCGCAGGGAGCCCTGAGCACACGCCTTCCACCTGCTCCAGGCTCCTCCCTGAGCCATCAAGGGACCTCCTGGTCTGATCGCACTGCCCTCTCAACCCTGCCCCATCCTCCAGGGCATGGGGAGAACAGCACGACAGGTAAGGGCCACCACTTGCTCCCTTCTCTGCTGTAGAACACATGGAAAGAATTCCACCTGCCCTATGCTTAAGCCTGTGCATATACACGGCTGGAGGTGGCTTGTGGGTCATGTTTGGGAGTAGGCATTTGCAGTCTGACTTGCTTGGGAGGCTGAGGCAGGAGGATCCCTCAAGCCCAGGACTTTAAGACCAGCCTGAACAGCATAGTAACATCCTGCCCCTCTCTCTCTCTCTCTCTCTCTCTCTCTCTCTCTCTCTCTCTCTCTCTCTCTCTGTTTCTCTCTGTGTGGTGTACCAAGAGCCTCTTCCATTCTGTGTAGGATAATACATCTGAAAAACAAGCCAAGAAAACGGAGACAAACATTGGTATTTGTATTTTATACTAATAAAAATTTGAAAATTATCTCCCAGGAGGCTTGGAGGAGGAAGAGCGCTGAACAGGGAGTTTGGCAAGACAGGAGCTGCCCTATTGTACCATGAACAGACCGTGAAGGCCACTCGAGGCTCATCTCAGCTAGAAAAAGAGTAGCAAACCGTTGCCAAACAATCTCTAGGGCCTCTTCTGGCCCCAAACTTGCCCCAGGGACGCTAAGTCCAGATAAGCCAATGATGCAGGCGCCCTACTTGGCAGGCTGCACCCCAGTCCCTCCATCTTTGGAAGTGACTTGTCTGTCCCCAGCCACCCTCTCTGAGGAGCATTCTGCCTCCTTTCGGGACCAGTTTGCAAACGTGTTACTGTGGATAAAATGCCCTAGTCGGGTTTTCCTAAAAGGCAAGGAAGGCATGGGGTGGGCGGGAGTGGAGCCAGCTCTGCCCAGGAGGGCTGGACGCTTTAGCTGCAATCATTAGATCGCCGAGGGGGGAGGGGCCGGGAGCCCAGGCGGAGGGGGAGGAAAGGGGGAAGAAAAACCTTAACGACGACAAAAAGAAAGACAGCCTCAAACTCTGCTCCTCTGGGACTGGGGACTCCATTCAGAGTTTTCAGAAAATAGGGTCAGGCTTGTCTTGTGACCTGAGACCCCAGCGCTCCTCTGTTCCCCATAATTATCTAATACAGCACTCTCTCTGCCAGCGACAATGAAACAATTTGTCACTTCAATTATCTGTCAGTCAACACTGAGGCCTTTTCAACAGGCTAGCACATGTGTTTGGAGAGCTTGTCAGTGGGGCTGTCTCGCCAGACCCATAACCATGGAAAATGGAACCTTTGTTAATGCTGCTTCTTAGAAAAGTAAGTCCATTCACTTTCTCTTCTCTGGCCCTCTCCTCTTTTCTAAACGCCTTCGGTTTGGAATTTGCACAAGGACCTGAATTGGTCCTGCCTTGAACCTTAACTGACTGGCCAAAGGATTTGCATGAGGAAGCAGAAATTAATTATTCTTTTGGGGACTTGTTCCCCTCATTTTCTGTAATTCTGTGTTTAGAAGTGAGATTACACCCTGCGTTACTAGGGAAAGGGGGTGAGGAAAAGGGACGGGAAGTGGGGGCAAGCAGGGGCAGGGGGATGTTTGCACTGGGTTAGCGGGTTCCATTCAGCCCCTCTAGGGGCCACCCTGCAGCTCCTGTTCCATCCTCATGTGGAAAGGGGGCTGCTGATGCCCACTGCCTAGCAGAAGGTATCTGGCCATGGCACCGCTCCAGTTTCACCTGAGCTCCTGCAGAGGGCCAACTGAGGCCACTGAGGCCACAGATCTGGGGTGGTTAGCTTCTGACAGGGACAGGGAGCTCCTCCATGCAGGGGACAGGGGCTTTCTCCATGTGAGAGACAGGGACCTCCTGCCTGGAGAAGGACAAGAAACTCCTCCATCTGAGGCACAGGGACATGCTCCCTGAGAGGGCAAAGCAGATCTCTGGCTAAACTCATGAGGCCTCTACGTGGATGACTTCCTGAACGGTCTGAGGCTGACTGTCCCTTCCCAGGGCCAGGCCGCATGCAAAGGAGCCTGTCCCCGCTGGGTTGGGAATGCAATGTTGCCATATGACGGTAAGCTGGCAGGGAAGCCGATAGACCAGCTGGCTCATGAAAGTCCTCTCATAGAGAAACCAATGCTTTGCAGGCTGGGAGCTGGTGGTCTACATGTTGAGTCCTCCTTGGAAGTTAGATTCGATATTTCGGGTCTTGTTTGTTTCCACAGTGGTTTTTAATACATTGTCCTATAGCAAATAAGATGATAATATTTCTTAAAATTCATGTGCATGATTTCATATATGCAGGGAAGTTTTATCTGACTCGACACACTTTCAAACTCAATGCTGTCACCCTCGTACCTGTGCCCGCCTCACCAATGCTATGCTCTGTGTTCCCACCATTATGAAGCAATGATGTTCTGCTCTAAGGAGGGTTTATTTCTCCTTCTTCCAACCCCAGAATCCAGCATCACAAAAGAACATAGGTGTTTTCAGGCACTGGAATTGCATCCTCAGAATAGCAGAGAAAGCAGCCCAGAAGACTCTCCAAGCAAAAGCTCCCTCTGCCCCTCCAGGGACATTAGAGAAGAGTTTGTTTGCCACTCAGGTGCTGACAGGCCAGCCTGGGGCCAAGTATTTGGTAGAACAGAACTATACCCTTGACCACCCAGGGGCAGGAGAGGTGGTGTTCAGCCCCACTCCACCTTCTGTCTCCTGAGAACCGTTCCTTTCTTTTCTTCCTTCCTTTCATTTTCTTCCTCATTGGTCCTCTTTCCCTCTCTTTTTCTGTTTCCTTTCCTTCCTTTAACTATCAGTTATTTCTTCTCTCTTTTTTTTCAAGATAGTGTCTCACTTTGTAGTTCAGTCTGGTCCTGAACTCACTACAGAACCCAGGATGGTACTGAACTCACGGCAATGCTCCTGCCTCAGCCTCTTGAGTGCTGGGATTACAGCTGTGCACAACCACCCCCAGGTTATGTGGTTCTGGGAATCAAACTCAGAGCCTTGTGCTTGCTAGGCAAGCTAACTACTTGCTAGCTTGCTAAGCTAATCTAACTACTGTGTTAGTCCTCCAACCCTCTACCAGTTCTCTCTGTGTATTGTTTTCTTTTCTTATCTTTCCGTACAATTTTTGGCTTCTCTCTCTCCTTTTCCTCTTTGCACCCAAAGAATAGCAGAACCATTCCTATAGCACCAGTTGTACAAAGACAGGGTCTTTCGCCCTGCCTTATAGGCAAGAAATGAAACTCATAAAATGGTCTCACATTCAACCTTTTCCACATAAGAAAGTCTATGTATAGATACCAGTTTCACCCAGCAGCATCCCCTGACTGACACTCCTACCTTCATGTCACCCCTAGAACTTTCTCCACTTTACTTAGGTGACAGGGGTCCTCCACCAAGGGACACTGGCAACTAGTCTGAGTGTGGTCCAAGAGGCAGTGTTTTGAGAAGACTTCAATGTGGGGTATGTGGCAATAGGAGCAGAAAATAGCCCCTCTTCCTAAATAAGAACGCGAGGCACTAACTTGACTCTCTGAAATGACCGTTTACCCCAAAAAGCTACATTCATGCCCCCCATTTATCATCAATTACCAAAATTAGCCAGGCATGAAGGTACATACCTGTAATCCTAGCATTCTGAGAAGCTGAGGCAGGAGGATTGCAAGCTTGAGCCCAGCCTGGGCAATTTAGTAACTTGATGAGCTCTGGTCTCAAAATATAAAATAAGTAAATAAATAAAATGGATTGGGGATGTAGTGTAGTGGATTAAATCCCCAGTGTCACAAAAAAAGAAAAGAAAAGAAAGAAATTGTTTGGAATGTTTTCAGAAAGGAAAGAGAAGAGTAGCACAAAAGCTTCAGATGTCTTTCTCCAGTTTTCAGAGGAGCTCACTGGTAATGAGCCCTGACTTCATTCTGTGTCCTTCTCAGATGTTATTCTGATTGACTTGAGGATTTTTCAAAAAAAAAAAAAAAAAAAAAAGCCAATGCTGAGTATAGACAAAGTTCGTGGAAGGTGAAAACTGCATGCCCTAAATATAGCAAAGCTAGCGAGCCTTAGAATATTACGGAGAACAAGACCACAACAGGGAGAGCGACCCCAGAGCAAAGCCTCTCCAGGCGTAGGAGACGCAGGCTCGGGATGATCCGAGAAGACCGAGTTCTGTGAGGGTGCTGGGTACCCCGCCAGGGAAGGAGGCCCAGCGTCCGCCCACGACCAGGGCACACAGTGTCCCTCCTACGTGGGGGCGGGGCGTGATCAGTCTGTTTCTCCTCAGCTCTGGGACCAGCAGTGCCATGGCCCTCACCTCCCCCCACCTTTCCCAACCTCCTTGCTAAGCAACTCCCCTCCCCCCAAATTCCCTTCACTTTGTTGACACCAGTGTTTAACCTTTCACCTCTGGCAACCTCCACTGTTTGCTCCTTGGGAAACCCGGTGACACCATTGCCCTCTCTCCTGGTCACTCTGCAAAGAAAGGGGTACCGACAGCCGCAGGCTGAATGAGCGTTCTGTGCTGCGGCCAGGGCCGGCGTCTAATCCGCCTCCAGCCCCGCGGTGGAGAGGCCTTTCTCAAGGAGGCTTTGAGACCAGAGCGGCTCCTGGGCTCTCAGAAACGTGATCTTCCCAGAAGGCCTTGGCTCGCTCGGCTGCCCTGCCCTCGCCCTCCGAAGCTTTCCTCTCCAGGGCCAGACTCCTAACACCAGGAAAGGAGAGGTGACGTGGGGTCCAAAATTACAGTGCGTGCTTAAATCTAAAAACAAGTATTAAAGTAAAAGTGCATTGCCATTAATCCCCCTTGAAAAACTCGCCCTCCCTTCAAACGCAGGTATCCCAACTTCCTTGCCACGCCCTGAAGCAGCTCTGGAAGCCTTTTACGTGTCTTTGGTTGCGCCTCGATGTCCTGCCCTGCTCCAAAATGTTTACATTTTATGATCGTTTTGATTTGGGGTAAGAGCCAGAAGCGGCCCTGTGCCAGCTTCCGTGATCCAACTTCATGGCAGTGTTTCTCAAGCCTGGCTTTCTAAGTTGGAAAGTCCATCTTTCTGCCTGGCACCCACAGTGGCATTCTCCTTATTTTTTAATCCTACTTCGTAAAAATACTCATGAAAGAAGACTTACAGAGCTGCTTCTGGGAGTAGCAAGGACTGTGGGATAGGTGTGCTTGAAGTGAGGGGCAGTGTTTTGAGGGGAATTCATGACAAGGTGTCTTTACAGTAATCATTTATTCTGTACTTAAATGCACACTGTATTTTTTTAATCTCTCGTTGTATCTGTAGAGTGGTACCTGCCTATGACAGTGAATTCGGGGACTGCAACCTTTCTGTCAACAAAATTCTTCCAGCCAGAAAGAAAAGGAGAACCATGGAAACAATCTGAAGCTTTGAGCCAGTGCGTCGCTGTCCCAGGTCACCAGGTGTCATTGGGTGCCTAGGGATGGGGCCCACACTGGATGCCATCATGCTATTGACACACTCATCTGGGTAACGAAGCCTTTTCATTCTTTCTTGGACTCCCTTCCTTTAGTTTTCTGTGGCTTGAGTGTCTAAGAATTGGCCTGTGTGCCATTTGTCCGGGGTGACTTCACAGAGTAAATATTTTTAAGTAGTTTATTCAGAAACCTAGAGATGATCTGCTGAAACAAGCCCAAATGCAAATTTGCCATCTTTCGGAGAGCATGGAAAAAAGATTCTCAGATTGTGCAGCAAAGTGGCTTAAACATCAACAATGCGAAGTTTTAAAACATACACAGCTTCATTGAATTCAGATGGTATAAACCATTTTAAACTATTTTTACATGTAAGTAAGCACTGTTAAAGAAAAATTACCTAATGACACTTGTTTATTCAGAAACCAAGAGCTGATCCGCCGATACCACCCCAAGAGCAAATTCATCACTCCTACGGAACAGCGAAGAAGGCTGTTAGGGCTAGGAAGCAAATCACTTACAAAGCAGTGATGCAAAATTTTCAGAACACACACAACTTTCATTGAATTCACAATAAATCATTTAAGCTACTTTTACATCTAAGAAAAACTATTCTTATTCAAGGATGCATGTTAAGCACTGTAAAAAAGACTTTATTAAGGACAGTCACCATAGGCTGAGGGACCCCTCCAAAGAGGTCCTGCAGTGGAGAAAGGAATTGGGCACAACTCTGAACACACCATGGGGAAGTAAGAAACATGGCAAAGAGAACTGTGCCTTGTGGCTTTGTGGGAGTCCACAGATGTCACATCACCAAAAGAAAACATGAGGGAGAGGGGCTTCTGGCTGAACTGACTTAATGGGAGACTGCTGATGACAAGCCAGGGCAATCAGGCACACCTTGGTGGGGTGGGTAGGGCGCGGTGATGGAGGCTGAGGAACCTGGTCAGATACGAAGGGCAGAAGGTTCCGGCTGAACTGACTTAGCAGGGCTCTTTTGCTAAAACTGATTTTTACAAGGAGGTAGACAGATGGGCCTAGGAAAAGGCTTGAAAGCCCTACTAAAGTTCAACAAGGTAAAGAACCTTTGTCAGTCCCCCGTCTTATTGGAGGAAAGACCTGTGGAGACTTGGCAGGACAGGATCTCTTCTGATGGTGTGAGTCATTGCAACTTTAATGACAGAGTTCGGTTTCTATGAAAATGAAAGGAACACAAAGATTAATGGTTAAAACAACTATGAAACCATAAATTCAAATTCTGAGTCCAGTCAGCAAGTGGTCAAGGAGCTCCCCAGATGCTGGGCCTGAGGAATCATCAGTGGGAGTGGGGACAGGCAGTGGTCAGCTCCCAGATGTTCCTGGTTTGCAGAGTGAACATCTATACGTAACCTGACAATTTGTTTATGTCACACACATCAGTCTATATGAATTTGACTTCTGCGTGTATTGGTTCAAGACCAAAAAAAAAAAAAAAAATCAGTTTTAATGTCAGTGGCTCCAAGCCGTAAAGAGTAGGAAAAAATCAGAAATAAGAATTTGGAGAGTCATAGTGAGAGATTGGAGGGGATGAGAAGACTTCAGAACCCAGTCAGGCTTGCACGCAGATAACAAAACATCAAAGACTAAACAGTATCTAATACTAGGCACTCTCCCGTTTTCTTCTGAAACAATTTCTCTCCACAGTCACCCTTTTGGCTCTATCAAAGATAATAAAGTAAAACTGATATGCTTATGTAAGAAGTTCAGTCTCATTAAATTTGGCCTAATTCTTTACCTTAAGTGCAGCCAAAATAGTGATTGTACTCTAAAGAATGATACGGGCACTTTTAAAGTTCATTTCACTGGAAGCTTTGATGAGCTATCTCAGACTGGACTCGGGAAGCCACCCCGGGCTCGGAAGGCAGGGCAAGGGCCACCACCAAGCTTCATCGGGTTCCTAAAATATCCTGAGGCCCCAGGGTGGTGGTAGGGGGAAGGGACAGGCAGAAAATGGTATTCTTGACTCTCCTGTGAAGCTGAGAACCTCAGGCCAGAATTTTGGGAAGAGGGGTGAGTTTTTAGTTCCCTGAAGCCAATATTCTGTAAAGCTGTCTGGTCACCTCTGAAAACAGAACATTCTTATCAAAATCTCCGTGTCATAGCCAGCATCTTTAAATGGAACCTGTTACAAGGGGACATCCTTATTGAACTTGTACAAATCACTATATTGCCATTAAAAATAAGATTTTTCATGACTAGTTTTCAAATTCTGAAACTGCCAGGATGTGGAAAATAAAGGAAATGCTCCAGTGTTTATTCATAAGAAATATAATTACTATAAGCTACAGATAGTTTAAAAGAAAAACCTAGCTTCCTTCAATCCGGAAAACCAAATATTCAAAACTGAGTAATATGTCCCAAAAAAGTCATTGCAAGTGTGTCCTGTTCATTCAGTCTCCCGTAATTAGTTCTTGCTCTACTTGGTCCCAGGATAGAAGTTTAATGAACCCATCAGTTTCAATAGAGATCTGGAAATTTTTACTTCATTCATTGATACTATCTTGGAGTTAACAGAAGCCATGCTTGTCCGAATTCCTTGTTATGAGTCTTTTTTGAAGATACAACTGCTGGCTCACAGTTACCTGGAAAAAAAGTGAATAGTAGCTTCAGAATAGAGCAATGAACTGCAGACAAGAAGAAGGCAATGTCCCTGGGCAAAGGTGTGATGCGGGCTCATCATGACAGCAATGCAACTTACAATGACATGTGCTTTGTTCTGTGCCATGGAATATACTGCAACATAACCAGAATTATGCCTGATAGCATAATTAGATTTCTAATTATCTCAGACAATTTTTGGAATACTCATATCTATAACATGTCCTTACATACAACTTAGAGAAAATTTAACATCATTTGGTATTTTCAGCGTTTCTTATATAATTTAACACACCATATATGTTAATACTTGTCTTTTATGAAGTGAAAGACATATCCTCATAGTTTTATAAGGGCCCACCTGGAAAATTCCAAAGTTAATTCAAGGTCAAAAATACATGCTTTAGGGGTTGGAGTAATGACACAGAGGTTAAAGCACTTGACTTGCGAGCATAAGGCCCTGTGTTCGATTCCCCAGCACTACATAAAGCTGGGTGTAGAGGCACATGCCAGTAATCCCAGCACTCAGGGGGCTGAGGCAGGCAGAATGTCAAGTCCAAGGCCAGCCTGAGCTACAGAGTGAGACTCTGTATCCCCCCCCCCCCCAAAAAAAAAGACATACTATAGAGTTTGACTTTGCAAAGTTTCTCAAGAATATTAAAGGTTTGGAAAAATGACTCAGCAGCAGGTGCTTGCATAGCAAATGTGACATCAAGTGCTAAGTACTGGATTTTGATTCCCCAGCACCACATAAACTGGGCATGGTGGCACACGTCTGTCATCCCAGCTCTCAGGAGGCTGAGGCGGGAGGCTTGCCGCGAGTTCAAAGCCAGCCTGGGCTCCACAGTGAGTTCAGGACCAGCCTGGGCTGCAGAGTGAGACCCTGTCTCAAAATAATAATAATAATAATAATAATAATAATAATAAAGGTTTAAAAGACTTGATTAAATATGATATTGGTTTTTTATTTAGCCAAAGTGGCAGCAAAAGATTTTAAAGACAAATACTTACAGCTAAATTAATATACGCAAAACTTCGCTCTTCTAATATTGAGACAACTCAGCTTTCTTAAGTAATCAAAGACCAAATAAAACATACCATTAATCATGAGAAACTATTTAGATAAGACACATGCTCTTGTATTTTTAGGCCAGTTACTTAAAAGACAAGGGAACCCCTTCATGTGTTTAGACCGCACTGCATGAAAACCTTGTCCTTTCAACAGAAAAGACCAAGCTCTACTCTTCTAAAAATATGCTATCAAAATAATTTTTTAATAAAAGCTTCTAAATGAATCTACCAAACCTCAGCTTTGACCACACAAAACTAGGACTCTTACAACATTTTTTTCCTTTACTTTCACAACTAACATAGCTAATAATAAAACACAAGATCGTGATGGTGTACTCTGATAAACCTGTCAGTATCACTACACTTATGCTTTATTGTCATTATAAAAGAGGTTACTGGAACTCAGGTGTTGTATTAGCAACAGTTCCTCTGACAACCAGCGCAGCTGCTGAATGGCTAGCACTTGCTCTGGTAACCAAAGCAGCCACCAAGTGACCAACAGGTGGGTGGTGTATACAGAGCAGGTACGCTGTAAAAAGAAATGATTCACATTCCAGAAGGGCTGGAGAGGAATGGTGGGAGATTTCATTATACTACTCAGATGAGCACACAGTTTAAGACCTATGAATTGTTCATTTCTGAAATTTTCCACGCAATCCACGTGATATTTTTGGACCACCGTTCTCTGCAGGTAATGGAAATCATGGGAGGTGAAGTATACAGCACACAAATGGCATACATACATACATGGATAGATGTATAAGCATGTAAACAAATGAAAGTGGATATTACAGCTTATTTTTTAAAGTTCTAATCATGAGACAGGAAAACAAAGAAATGCAAACTAATAGGCGTATCTCCACCTTCCTTACCTTTTCTCTAATCTGTGTTTCTTTTCTCCTCAAAGCATCCTTTTTGCTCATATGTATTTCAGATACATAATAACCCCATTCAGCTTGAGGAACTGGTGCATACACATACTGGATTTTATTTTTCCCTTCCTTCCTCCTCCTCACTCTCTTAGTCCATGCCACAATTATGTTTCTGATGAAAAACTGACAAGTTGTTTGAGTTCATATCATCAATAAGGGCTAAAGCCTTCTACTAAAATGTATGGAAAAGACTTTTAACATTTACGCGCTCAGTTTCCAAGTATTTTTTTTTCTTTCCAGCCATAAATATTTGCTTTTGGTGTCCAAAGGTGAGACCTTGAGAGTCTCTGGTAAAAGTCCGGGAGCCTGATGAACCAAAGTGGGAAGGACAAGGGTCTGGGGTAGACCGCGAGGGCAGTACCTGGGGTCATCACAGGGTGGGGAAGAAAGCCTCCAGTGACAGAGAAGCCCCTAGGAGAGGTGCAGGATTCCAAAGAGAGGAATTTTAAGAAGAACTGAAAGAACTTTCAACTCCAAGGCGCCTTCTACAACAAACCTAGGACTCTCATCCAACTTCAAGGAGTTTGTTCACATCCTAAGATGGAAATTCTCTCCTTACCAGAGCTCACAGACAGGCATTTGTCCCAAACGGTAGTTCCCAAGGCAACTCACTTATGGACGCTCTGTCAGGAAAGCCTGGGCTTCAGAGGTACACACTTGATCAAGATGCTCAGGATCCAAGGAGAATTCAATCCTGTCCAAGTCATAGCTCCAAACTCTTAAAGAAAAAAAAAATCATTCAACCACAATTGAGAAGACTTTGTTCAGGACCATTGCAATAGGTGTGGAGACCCATACTACTAGTTCTTTCAGTGAGGGAAAACATGAAGCCCAACTATGAAAACATCAAGGGTGAGTGGGAATTTATAGCCACTGAGCAGTGAGGTTTAGTGAGTGGTAAATTATTAAGCAGAAATATCGAAGGTAAACCAGTTCTGTTAGCTTTCCATCCCTGTGACAAAACACCCAAGGTAATCAGTTTATAAAGAAAAAGTGTTTCTTCTGGCTCACAGTTTTGGAAATTTCAGTCCATTATCAGTTGGCCTTGTTGTTTGTGAACCTGTGACAAAGTATATCATGGCAAGAGCGCATGGTAGAGAAAGCCACTCACCTCGTGGAAACTGGGAATCAAAGAGAGACAGGAAGGGGTGGGCCTAGGTTCCCATATCCCCTTCAAGGACATGTTCCCAGTGACCAGCTTCCTCCCACTAGACCCCACCTCTTAAAGGTTCCACCACCCTTGGATAGTGCCACAGACTTAGGACCAAGCCTCTGACACACGGGAACATCTCATCATAGCACCCACCTTAAAGAATTCTTGCTAAAGTTAAGCTAAGATAATTAGACTTCACCTGAGTTGGGGGAAGAGGAGCCCAGTCAGCTGCTGAGGAGAGGGGTTCTGGTTCAACTGGCTTAGCAGAGTTCTTTTGCTAAACCTGCATTTTACAAGGAAGCACACAGAAGAGCCTATAAGAAGGTTTAGGAGCTGAAGTAGATTTGGCTGAGCCAAGAATCTTTGTCATCATTACTTGAGTTAAATGAATTTTATAACCTGTTTTAAAACTAACAATCTGCTTATTATTGCTAATATTCTGGTTCCAGAAAGTCATATGCGATCACATAAAGCCACTGTAGCCTTTGAGGAAAGTTGTCACCAAGCTGGGAATAGAGAGAAAAGAGCAGCAGGGTGTCAAAGCCAGAAGTCAGGAAGTCTGTCACATTCCAAGTTGTTACATGTCTTTAGGCAACTTATTAATGAAGCATTATTAAAAGAATAATGCATAATATGCAAAATAATAAATAGTTGCTATTGTTACTGAACTTCAAGGCACCTAAGTCATCATGAGGGCAGATACATTCAAATTTGTACTTGGAACACATGTGTGTACCGCATACAGACCCACGCCTGCTCGGAAGCGCCTTGTGGACTCTGGAAACCTGCACTTCAGGCCTGACAGAACGTGGAGGGAAGTTTTGCAGTGGGGATTTTGGATTTTCCTCTTCTTCCTTTTGGGGGTGGCGCTGGCCAACCCTCAGCCCCTGCAGGGCTAAGCAAGTCTCCTACCCTCAGCTGTACCTCCAGCCCCGAGCTAGATTGTAATTTTTTCCCTGACGGTGATGACATTTGTGGTCTCATCGGAAACGTTGATTTCAAAATATTACCAATCTACGTGCTTTACCTTCATACAGACTTTGAACTTGAGAGAAATTGTAGATTTATATTTACAGAGAGAGAAAAGAGAGGCCGGCCAGTATTTTTCACTTCCTCAGCCTTGTGGCAAACCAGGCTCTATCCGGCTTTGGGGTTTGGATGGAGGGAAGGAGGGACACACAAGATGTGGCGGAACGGACGGAAAGCCTAGGTGGCTCCCAATGGCTCCGCCACGAGGGCGATCAGAGAGTCCGCAGGAACGACGCGAGAGGTGGAAAGCCAGGCGCTGGGGAGCCGGAAGACCAAGAGCGTGGCACCTCGCGGCAGCCAGGCAGAGGGAGCTGGGAGCGCCGCAGGGCGTAAGCGGAAAGCCGCCTACAGGTGCGCAAATGCTGGGGCCCGGAGAGCCTCGCCTGCACCCCTGCACCGGCTGTCCGCAGTCCCGGCCGGAAACAGCGTCTGCGCGGCGGAGACACTCAGGTCAGGCTGCAACAAGCCAGGGAACCTTTTGTTTTAAATGCTATTGGATTCTGAAAAGGCAGCAACCGTGCAAATCGGAAGTTTGCCCGTTTAATTGTGCAGAGGACTCATCAATTAACCATAGCAGAAAACAATGATTTGGTGACCACTTTTTTGAAGAGTCCTAATGATAAAACGCTTTCTAAAGAAAAAAAAATGCTACAACTCAACTCGAACAAGTAACCTTGACATCCTGAGGGAGAAAGAAGGACCATTTCATGTATAACCTCTCCGTTCACCGTTCACCGGAGTTGGAGCAGCGGGGGCGGGGGCCGGGGTGCGGGGTGTGGGGGGGCTCGCGGTTCCGCCCCCTGGACGCCCCAGTGCTTGGAAGGGCCTTTGCTTGGTTGCCGTCTCAGGGTCGTGGCCAGCGCCAGGCCCCTCCGTGGCGCAGCCCTGAATGCTGTGACAGTCTGAAGGAACCCGGGCTGGGCGAGGCCCCAGTTTGATGCCCCAGCACCGCATAATCGCTGGGCCTGGGGTCTGTATCCCAGCACTCAGGAGCTGAGGCAGGAGGATTGCTGTGGATTTTAGGACAGTCTGGGCTACAAGGAGTTCAGGACAGCCTTGCTGGGGGGGTGGGGGGGAAGAGAGAGAGAGAGAGAGAGAGAGAGAGAGAGAGAGAGAGAGAGAGAGAGAGAGAGAGAGAGAGAGATCCCAAGCTCCCAAGACCCAGCATGTGGAAACCTCCCCTCACAGTTGTCCTGCCTCTGTTTGACTGTCCATTGGCTTCCTGCCCGGCGTGCTGAGAATTTACAAACTTCAAATGTCTTTTATGATTAATAGCATTGTTTATTGATTCTAGAAGTGCACCTGGTTTATTTCTCCTTGACTTTTTTGTTGAAATTGTTTTAGCATTGTATACCAGTTCCTGCCTCAACTGAAGGTATAAGAAGGATTTTCAATAGAAAGACTGATGTGGGGAAGAGAGCAGCAGAACCGGAGTTAGATCTGTGCAAACTACTTCATTGTTCAATGTTTTTTTTTCCACAAGGGACACATGCAGTGAAATAATTCCTCCTAAAAGGAGAAAATTAGCAGTTGAAATGCTAAAATAAATATATTGACTAAAAATTATTTCCTACACACTGTTCCATAGTTTTGAGAACTTTTTATAATTCTCTTTCTGATATCGCTTTATAAAGTGAAGACCTTCTGGGGACCAATGATTGAAAACCTTTAGATTAATTATATTGACTTTTTCCCAAGTCACTAACACCCAGGAAATAAAAGTTATTTCTCTGACTTCAAGTACAGTGTGCTTATTACTGTACTTGATTTGCAGAAGGATCCTGTTCCCACTGTTCCACTTTCCTCCCTCCCAATCCATCCATGGGCACGAAGGTCTGGAGTTAGCTGGGACAGTGGGTGTGGATGGAGAGTGCTCTATTGCATCTTAGGAAATACCAACCCTGCAAGTAACTTGTAGGCATGGGTCAAAGGAGGAAGCCTCCAGTAGGGGACGTGTAGAAGATTGCTTTTGTCCAATTAGTCCATTGCTCCCATCTACACGAAAACCAGGTCATGAGAGAGAGAACAGCCACACAGGGAAGCAAACTGTCTCATAAAAAGATATGCTGAAGTAGAGGGTCATGTTATTTCAGACCTTATTGCTACAGGGGGGTGGGATCGATATCCTTTTCCTTATCTACAAAGCATTTAAAAGCTATTCTTTACAGATAACATCACACCTTCAGCAGAGGAAAGGGGGAGCCATTTAGAGGTGGCAAGGTGGCTCTTGTGATACAATTTAGGATCAAAAAACCTGCCAACTGTGCTCTAACAAAAATATGTATTTACTTTCTTTCAAAATTAGGATCTTAGAAAAATCTTCACTGTTTGTAATAATGAAATATTTTTCTCAATGATGAAGTAATCATCTATCTTAAGCTAGACCACTAGTGCACAGTATATGGGAATTTCCTGGGCTATTGTTATACCTTGCCTTTATTTTTTAAAAGAAAAAAGATAGACGAAAAATCAGAGGACAAAATAAAATAGAAAGATTCATCTAGATCCAAAAACTGACAGAACAGAAAAAATAAAGGAAAAAGTCAAACCTCAAAGAAAAAATTCAAGAATATTAAGTTTCCACGTTGAAATTTCCCACAGAGTGCCCAGAAAAGTAACTGGAAGTAAATCAACTTAAGACATATGATTGTGATGCTTCAGAAGACTGATACTAAAAACCTATAGGGAAAATGTTGCTTTCGTATAAGGGGCCAAAGTAACGTTGACATCAAACATCAGACACTAGAAGATAATAGACCAATTTCTTCAAAATTCTGTGACATTATCATAAAATGATGTAGATGTCTTCTGGGTAATCACATCAGTATAAAAAAATCATGCGGACTTTTTTTTTTTTTCAAGCACCAGGCAAATTAACCTGCACGACTTGGTCAGATCTGCATCTGCTCATTTTCTCCACTGTGAAAGTCACCGCTTACCCCGCTGTATGTGACTAGCGTTTTACTGGGAGGTTTGCAATGTTACACCAGCATCCTCTGTTCCATCATCAAGTTTTCACACACCAGACTTGAGATTCCTTGACAATTCCTGCCTCTACCAACTACTTTGGGCTGGGGATATGGCTTGGTGAAAATACCCTGGCCCAGTGTGCATAAGGCCCTGGGCTCAACACACACACACACACACACACACACACACACACACACACACACACACACACGCATACACATTTTTATGATTTCTGCAAGTGATATTGAACCTACTTGACACCTGCTGATTGGAAGGGCTTTCCTTTCTCTTTCAACTCTTTATTTTTTTTCACTTATTAATTTATTCACTTACAATACCTGCATGAGGTTGGAATTTCTATTTTACATGATAGGTTGTAATTCAATATTCATTCTCTGTTTAACGCCGCATTGTCCTAAATGTGGCCAATGGAAGTACTGCAAATTGGCTTCTATGTACTCTTGATCTTCCACATTAATTCTTGGAGTATTACTTTACTTTTTTAACTTAAGACATGCTAGGCTTATCTTGTACTTACCTTCCCTTTCTCCAGGCTGGATGCATCCAGTTCTCCAGAGTTGCACATGCATAGGCTGTACACCTAAAATCATCAATATATGAGAGAAAGAATATAAGTAATACATGATACTTGCAATTCCAAACCAACACCCCAGAATCTCCCCTTTCTATATTTAGAAATCCCTCTTTATCCCTGTGTTAGTCAGATTTCTATAAAAAAGACAAGTTTCCTGTGACAAACAGCTTATAAGAATATAAGATTTACTTTGGCCCACAGTTTGAGAGGTTTCAGTTAGTAGTTAGTTGGCTCTGCTGTTTCAGGCCTGTAGCAGCTCAGTACTTCCTGGGGTGCATGGTGGAAGAGTCCTGTTCACTTGACAGCAGGCAGGAAGCAGGGAGAGAGGGGAAGGGGATGGGACCCCAGTTTCCCCTTCCAGGGCACGTCCTTGATCACCTGCTTCCTCTCACCTCCTAAAGTTTTTACCACATCCTGATAGCAAAACAGTATGGTACCAAGGCTTCTCTGTATGTATGCATATATGGCCTTTGGGAGACAATGAAATCCAAATCTTACCACTGTTTCTTCCTACTTATTTGCTTTATTCATCTCTTTTTCCTCTCTCTCTGGTTCAGTTTCAAATATAGTAATTAAGTTTCTTAAATTTTATGTCACAGTTTTAACTAATTAAAATGAAATAGATCTCTTCTTACCTTTCTAATTTCAAAATTCCCTTGAAGGCAGAATGGCCTAGGCTCTTTCAGATGGCTGACAGTGGCCTAGAAGTGAGTCATGTGGCATGCATCAGGCTCCATGGATGCAGTCAATCCAGCTCCCAGGGGAGGGCTGGGCACTTTCTGAAGACAGGTACAGAGAGGGCTTCAGCAAGGAGAGAACAGTAGACATCTACAACAGGTTGAGAACTGCACACATGAACAGTGGCCTGCAGAAGGGACATAGTGAATGTTGGCAGCAGTTTTCTAAATCTGTTGGAATGCTCTGAGTCAACATAATTTTTACTCACCTATTCCACAGTAAAGACAAATAAACCAATATGAGGCCCGTGCAGAAATACAGTAAAATGAAGGAAAGGTAGCCTAACCCAAAGAATTAAGAAGTAGAGCATTTCTGAAAATGAAATGATTTAATACCATGTTCAGGAAGCTAATTCATTAATGTTTTGGTATTCAGAAAAGAATGCAAAAATAAAGGCAAATCGGTGTGCGTGTGTGCGTGTGTGTGTGTGTGTGTGTGTGTGTGTGTGTGGTGCTAGGGATTTAACCGAGGACCCTTACACTGAGCTGCATGCCTAGCCCTTTTCATTTTATATTTTGAGGGGGTCTCACTAAATCACTAAGTTGTCCAGTCCGGGCTCAAATTTACAATCTTCCTGCCTCAGCCTCCTAGAATCCTGAGATTGCAAACTTACACAACTGGACCTAATTTAGGCAAGTATTGTTAAGAAAAAGCTTGAAAGATGAAGGATAGCAAGAGGATGTGAAAAAAGTGTGGATGAGATAAGAAAGAAGAATAAAGTAAATAAAAATGTGTCAGCAAATCAAATCAGAATACGAAGGAGGAAACATAACGAAATTTATGAAGGGAATTATTAGTCATGTATTTGTACCTACAACAGAGCCTGTTAAAGATTAAGCCCTAAAATACCTGGAATGGAAAGGAATAATTAATACCAACGATTAGAACGAAGTCTCATGAAAAATGAGACCTGGGACTGAAGACCTTTCTATACAGTTGTACATTGCTTAAAGACAGAAAAACTCTCCAAGCAATGAGACGTTGGGTGATTTCATTACTGTATTAACACCATGGAGTGTCCATACAAAAACTAAGATGTTTATGCCACTGGGTGACTTAATCTGATGACCTCCATCATATGTGTGGTCTATAATTGACTGAAACATTGCTGAATATATATGTACAATGCATCAAAAACAAAGAAAAAATGTGGGAATGCACACTGGAAGAGTAAATTATATTCAAGCCAAAAATCAACAAGCAGAGACTCCAGGCTGGGTGTGTGCCAGAATTTTTAAATTATCAGCTACAGATAAAAATCTCCTAGACATCTACAGATAGTGTACCAGTCAGCTTTCTTGTTGCTGGACACAACATCCAACATTCTCAGCTTATAAAAGGAAAGGTTTGATTTAGCTAGCAGTTTGGAGAGATTCAGTCTGTAGTCAGCAGGATCTAAGGCAGGAATATCACGACAAAAGGATGTGGTGGAGCCCAGCTGCTCAGCTCATGGTGGCCTCGGAGCAGAGGAAGGGAACAATGCACAGAGGAGGGAGTGAAGGACCACATGTGGTACCCAGGGCTTCCATGACCCACCCAGGCACACCCAGGAACATCCTCTTCCGATCTGCTAAACATTTCTTAGTCCAATGAAATTGACATATCAGGACTCATCGTCACAGTATGTTCTTTACAAAGTAGATCATCTTCTGAGGAGTAAATACTGAGCCATTTTAGAATTCTATGCTATAGATCTAAATGTCAGAAGAAAAACCTGCACGGTTTTCAGAAGAGGCTGTGACCCAAGAACTATTTCCAGGAAAATTAGCTTCCATGTCAAAAGGAAAGATGTGATCATCTGGCAATGGGAATGTACGTAGTCTTCCTCTGAGAGCCATAAAGTGTTTTTTATGTGCAATCTCAAGGACACAGACAGGTAGAATAAGATGACGAAGAGTAAGACCAGGCAAAGGGTTAAACATAAATAACTGCTGCGAGAACCAACCGCAAACATTATAAATTACTTCTGAAACAAAAGATCTGTAAGGTAAAAACTAACAATTTGTAAACAACAATCTTTTGGTTGCACAGATGAGTTCTTTCAATCAGGCAGTCTTCATGCTATTTAAATCTCAGAACATGAAAAGATGGAAACCTTCCCAGCTCACTTTACAAGTCTGCGTAACTCCCAACCCAACCCCAGGAAGGCATAGAAAGGAAAACAAGCTAGCATCACTTGTTATTTTAATCCAAAATTCTAAATAAAGTATTAGCAATGGAATCTAGTGGTGTATGAAAGACAAATACTCCGTGACCAACAAGATTTATTCCAGGAATAAAGGGTGATTCCATCTTATTAAATCAATATACATTAATATAATGAGAAGTCAAAGCGTAACAGCCAATTCTGATTTGTTTCAAAACAACTGGAAATAAAAGTACACTCCCTTAGCTTAGCCAAGAATATTTATTTTGGATTAAGTTCCGCTATCATACCTGATGATTAGACATTAGATAAATCTTCTTAAAGCCAAGAACAAGATATGAATATTTGTTATCACCACTGTTAACTAACATGAAAGTTATATCTAACTCATGCGATCACATTAAAAGGGGAAATTATATAAATCATGTCTGAACAGAGAGAAATAAAATATTTACAAATGATTTTACTTTTGCCTACAAAAATCAACTTTAAAAATGAACAGGGCTATTTAGAAAGGAAGGCATGTAATTACCAATATGTGTACAAAAGCAATATTTTTCCCATATGCTATGAATGCAGGATAGAAATTATTCTTTCCAGGTTTATAGTTTATTGTACAAATCGAATATCACATGATGAGTTGATAGGAGCTCCTCCAGGCATGGTAATGTGACAGACACAGTCAGGCATTTTAAGAACCCAGTTTTGTCACTTAAATAGCCAGAGTATTTTTAATCCTTAACTTCAAGATCATTGGAGCAATGCCTCTAAGCACCCAGGACACAATTCACTGCACCTATGAAAGTGTTATGCTCAAAATATTTTGTAATACTCAAAGTGGACATCATTTTCTAGACCTGCCATGATTTCAGTCTTATCAAAGCCACAAGTTCTGCAGATAGGATCCTTACAACTTAGCTAGAAGAAGCTGCCCAGGAGGACAGAAACTGAAAAAAGCAATGAGTCAAGTCGACAATTAATGATATACATTTCCACTGGCTGTGATCAATTAGAGATGACAGGAAAACGGGTCACATTCGCTAAAGCAATGAAAACTATACAACATCTGTGCATCATACAATAACAATGTATGGTACGTGTTTTGAAAACAGTATAGAGCATTGACAAAACACATAACAAAAAGTCACTAATTAAGGAATAATAAACGAATTTGAGGAGAAAAAGATTCAGTACTATTAAGATATTAACTCTACACAAATAAAACTCATAGATTCAAAATGATTCCAATTAAAATCCTAACACAGGGGAATGCTCAGCAGTTAAAGCACTTGCCTAGCAAGCTCAAGGTACTGAGTTCGATTCCCCAGCATAGAAGTTGGGTGTGATAGTGCACACCTATAGTCCCAGCACTCAAGAAGCTGAAGCAGGAGAATTGCTGAAAGTCCTAGGCCAACCTGGGCTCCATAATGAGTTCAGGACCATTTAGGACTAAAGAATGAAACCCTATCTCAAAAAAAAAAAATCCTAACACAATTTTTGGCAACCTTGACAACCAGGTCTGATATGCAAATGAAGAGAAAAAAATACAGCAAGTACTTAATTACATAATTAGACACTATAATCATTAAGAAGGAATAACTCTGCCTTAGCAGGCGGCAAGTGCACACACACACACACACACACACACACACACACACACACACACTCTGGATATCAAGTCCACATCAGACTACACATGCATGAAAATGTGACATGTGGGGGAGATGGCATGTCACCTCTCAGTGGCACTCAGCCTAGCCACTTAACACGTGGTCACATTCATTTGGAAAATCAAGACTGCTTTATCTCCCCCCACCCTCAGGAACAGCCCTCAGTTCCAAGTGAATTAAGGCAAAATTAAAAGCAAAATTTAAAAATCTTTAGACAAAATCTTTAGGCAGCAACATGGGAAATTCTTATGCTCTCATAGAAAACATAAAATATAGAAATGGCTGACCTCAACCAAAGTTGAAATTTAGATTCTACACAAGATGACGACCAGAGCCAGGGTGCAGCTTAGTGGTCAAAGCGCTTGGCCGCCAAGCACAAATCCCTGGGTGCAATTGCCCAGCCCCACATGAGATGGACCTGGTGGTGCACACCTGTAATCCCAGTACTCAGGAGTCTCGGGCAGGAGGATTTCTGGGAGTTAGGGGCCAGCCTGGGCTATATAATGTGTTCAGGACCCTCCAAAAACTTTGATTGACTTATCTTAGAAAAAAAGAAGAGCTCCGGGAATTGAAAATACATAAATAAAGACCAGCAGGAAGGTTGGAAATCTCAAGGAAGCTGCAGAGGCTGAGGAATCCACCAGTCCCGGAAGCTGCCCCGCCACAAGGGGAGGGCCGAGCTGCTGGGAACCACTAGCAGCCTGTAGAGCCAGCAGCCAGAACATAAATAGCATAAGGGCAGCACCGGCTTCTGGGAGGAGGAAGGCTACCAGTAGTACAAACTGCAAACACACTGTGAGCTTTCCCCTTGCATAGCTCTCCCTGGATTCAGGAGACCAGTTCAGGAGACAATTCCGGGAAGTGACTCCGTCAGGAGTCACTTTTGAGAGGATCCCTGGTTTGAAATGCTTTGAGAAAAAGAAGCCACAGCTGTGATGTACTCCAGGGAATTTGGGGATACACTTAGATAGAGACTGGGAAGGATCTGGCACAAGAGACAGCCACAGAGAAGGGAGAACAGGCCACCAATCTCCTGAAAGGCTTGGGTCACAGCAACAGCAGGGCACTGAGGGTGGAAGGCCCTGCCTGCAGGGGACAGAGCCAGAGCAGTTAGGCGAGGTTGCCCAAGGGTACCTCAGGCGAAGGAAACAGGTCGGAGGCCGTCAGACTACGAGGTCCCCCGCCTGCCTACTCCCAGCACAGAACTCAGGGCACTTTCAGCTCATTCATCTTCACACGCCATCAAAGAAACGCCTCACGTGGGCCATTCGGCAAGTCCCTCGGGCAAGGCACGCTTCTGTGGATTCTAACATGGGAAGGGTGAGCCTGCTGGAAGATAAAATAGGCAGATGCCTTGAACACAGTCACACATAAGAACTTTTTCCAACAAGACACCTACTGCACATGAGAGAACAGCAAGAATCAACAAATGGAATTACATCAAATTAAAAAGCTTCTGCAGCACAAAGGAAATAAGAGAGTGAATAAAGGATCTGTGGAATAAGAAAATGTTTCTTTGCTCTACTCCTCAGAGGCTTACTATCTAGAGTATACAAAAAAATTAGACCCTCTAAAGGGGCATCTCTACATTATTGTTGGGACTGTAAACTGCTGTGACTGCTATGGAAAGTAGTATGGAGATTCCTCAGAAAAACTGAAAGCAGACATCCCAGTGGACCCAGGTGTACCCTTCCTGGGCATCTTCTCCGACACACTCAACAGTGATACATGTGTAGCTATGTTCGAAGCAGCAGAACTCGTAACAGTTAAATCTTGGAAGCAGTGACATAGAGAAGATGCGGTGCGTTTCCACAACGAAATACTACTCTGTCATAAAGAAAGATGAATTTGAGTCTTTTGTAAGAAAGAATGCATCGTAAGACCATCATGCTTAACAAAATGAATCAGACTCAGAAGGTTAAATATCATGGGGTTTTTCTAATATGGCAAAACAAAAGCATAAAAAATGAAAGAACAAAATAAAAAGCAATGGAAGAAAATGGGAAGACAGATTTTGTGGTGAGGGAAAAGAGATGTTGGGGGCACAGGGTGAGGAGGAAGGAGGGAGGTTAAAATGAGCACAACGCTATATGTATGTGCATTGGTTCTCAAGCTAAATGTAATTATTATGTGTTGCAAATACATACTAAACGGATTAATTTTGGCAAAACAGTTGAAAATTCATATCTTTGATGTATAATACTGACAGCATTGAAATCCGTATGCATAAAAGGCTCACAAGTCAACTGTGACTGTTGGATACATTATGTCAACTTGAGACAATCAGGAACCACACCTAGACTAGGCAGTTAGGAACCAGCCTGGATTAGAGTGTGAGTGACTTGTGGGCCAGCCAATGAGGGAAGAGCACCCACCTGCATGTAGAAGGCCCAGCGGGGAAACCTGAACGTGTAAACGGAAAGAAGAAGATTGTTACAGCTTCTTCCTCTGGGAAAGCCCTGGCCTTCGCAACTGCCAGAGGACATCGACTTGCTACACACCGCGGATTTCCACCGCAGATTCACTCCAGTCTGGACTTGCGCCCATTTACCTGTCACTGATCTTCAGTCACTGATCTTCAGTCTCTGGTCTTCGCCATTGTTCTTGGAACAACCAAGATCCTCAGCAACTTTCACTGGCTATCCTGCAGTCCCAGATGGGTGTTCTAACTGACCACCAAGCAGCTATCAGAACCTCCAGCTCTCATACGTGCAGGCCAGTCCTCAGACTTGTAAGCCTTCCACATAGATCCTTTTTGCTATAATTTCTGTAAATTCTACCTTTTGTAAGAACCCAAATTAATACATCAGCTTAAGAAAGAAAAATGACAAGAAAATGTTTAAAACACATGAGCAGGCAAAACATAGAGGGGAAAGATAAGGGATCAATGGAAGAAATATGCTGGACCTCACCAGGAATCAAGGAATTCTAAGCTAGAACAAGAGGGAAAAACTATCTCACAGTCATCCCATAACAGATGTTTGAAACTGCTGGCAACAATGACAGAGCAACGAGAGCTCTCAGTACATGGAGAGAGGAACTCAAAAATTACAAAGTTAAAAATGTGACTCTTCAACTCAGAAATTCCACTAACAGTCTAAGACAATGCTCACATACCTATTAAATACAAAGATTTGTACAATAACTGTGACATTTATAATTTTAAGGTGTGAAAAATAAATTTCCATCAACTAAATAAATGAAAATATGGGCTATGATAAGTTTATCACACTAATTCTTGCTATACAGCAGTTAAATTAACTGAAGTTACATGTCATCAACAATAATGATTTTTAAAAACAGTACCGTTTACCAAAAAAATAGAAGTTACAAAAAGATACAACAAAATAATATGTACCCAAAATTTGAGAACACACATAAATATATTTCATTGGTACATTCATATGTTATTTAAAAATCAAAAGCTGCCTAGAAATTATAAACAAAATTTGAAAGAGTATTTCTCTGAGGAGGAAAAGGGGAAATCAGGAAACAGTATAGTGAAGCCTTCAACTTTATCAGAAATGGTTTAATGTTTTTCTTGAAACCTGAAATAAACCTAAGACAGTTTGATGAGGATATGGTGGGTAAGTTACGGTTACTGTGAATGTGACTTCAGTCATGTTGTCAGTAAAGAGCTACTAAACTGTGGTCAGGAGATACAGAAGGTTTGGAAAACATTCAGAACATAATCAGGCAGGAAACCAGCTTAAATATGAGAAGCACTGAGCTGCAGACTCCATATCAGATAGTAAGGCTGAGTCATGGCAAATCTTAACCTCAGAGAGGCAACCCTTTCCAAATGTTATGGCCATGGAGTCCCTGAATTTACTGACTCTGAAGAACTGAGTCAACCTGTCATCAAGCGGCTCCAACAGGGTCACGTCTAGTGTCTGGCCAAGTCTCCTTGGCCCTGAAGCAACTTTATTCTGCTGAAATCTCTGCCCTGACGCAGACTGGAGGAATAGCTTGTTGGCTTGAGATGATAACATTGTTTCCTCTCTCAATATCTTTTAACCCTAGGAAGTTTTTGACTCAGTTAGAGAGGTGTGGGGAAAAAAAGTCAAACTATTATGTTAATACTTCTGTGTAGCATTCAGAAATGGGTTTTAGTAACTGCTGAAACAATCTGTGTGTGCCTCACACTTACCCTAATGATGGGGTTTAAGATTTGTGTGGAATATTAAAAAAAAAAAAATTCTAAAATACGAGAGCCGAGATTCTACTTTGTAACATGCACTTGAGAAACTTCACAGCTGCACTTTGAAAGGCATGAGAGACCTTAAATTTGTAAGCAGCAACAGTGTTGAAATGTATTTTTTAAGATGGGCCATATCTCTTTGTTCTATTGGACTTAAGATTGAGTTGTTCAAGTACTCGGAAGTCTGGACTTGTTGGAGGAATTCGAAGCATTGGAAGAAATCAATTATGTTAAACTTATAAACACAGTTTTAATGATTAAAGAAATTTCATTAAATGAATTGTAAAAGATTGGGGAGATGTGTTCTGCTTACCTCACATCAATTAAACTTTAATCAAAGGCAAATTTAAATTTTTTAACTTGTATTTCACTAATTTTATGAATAGTTTTGTAACTTAAGCTCAAAAGATTAAGCCCAGCCCTTTGTGAAGTCCAGTTTTCTAGTTCATAATTTTCATAAATAAAATACTAATATCTAAAAAATATTATTTTATGCATAAAAGGTACCCTCAGAAATAATCAAAATTTTGACTAATATTCTATAAATGTTATCACAATGAAAATAAAAATATACTCTGAAGTCTTTTTAGTTAAACAAAATTATGGGGTTAGGAGAATAACTTAGTGGCTAAAGTGTTTGCTTAGCAGTTCAAGGTCCTGGGTTTGATTTCCCAGCACCACGTATGTCACGCCTGTAACCCCAGCACTCAGGAGGCTGAGGGAGAAGGATTGCCATGAGTTCCAGGCCAACCTGGGCTCCACAGTGAGTTTAGGGTCAATCTGATTTACAGAGCAAGACCTTGTTTCCAAATAAATAAATAAACAAATAACTGAACTGCCTCACCATGGGATATTGAAGCAGGAGGATTACAAGTTCCAGCCCAGCCTGGGCAATTTAGTAACTTAGTGAGACTCTGTCTCAAAATAAAAAATTAAAAAGGCTCAGTGTGAAGGCTCTGGGTTCAAAGTCCAAAATCATACACATATAAGAAGAGTTTAGCCTATTTGTAGAGTTAAAAACTATGAAATTTTTGAAAATATTTTACAGTCTTGAATTATCCAGAAACATAAAGCACCTCAATAGGAAATTCAGTCCTTAAAAATATGCCAATTTTCCTCTGATGGCTGCAGTGCACATCAAGAAACAACCTAGTCAGATTTTTGGTTGTCAAAGGTAGTCTAAGATGCATCTCAAAAAGTAAAAAAATTAAGAAGTACAAGAATAAAAATGTTTGAAAAAGGAAAACAACGAGGATGGCTTGATCTGCCAAATATTAGCCAGATGGACAAAGCTCCAGATCTTTGAAAGACGGTGGCACAATAATACATGACAAACCACAGAACCTCAGTGGAAGCTCAGAAACCACTGTGTGTGTCTGTGCCTAGGAGTGCCTGTCCTTGTGAATATAGAGTAAAATAAAGACTTATCTGGGGAACGCTTCCTCCCCACTTCTTCCAGGTGGATGAGGCCTCCCTCCTCCCTGGCTCTTCCCAGCCCTTCGCTAACTCTACTCTTGGGGAGGTTAGACTCTGTGCTTCATTTCCTCACCAGTTTATCGAAAAGTCACTCAACCTCCTAGGAATAGAGTGAGGAAGTGGATGGCTAAAAACCGGAAGTAGAACACCACGGTAGCTCCTCCCACCCAGGGAAAACACCTAGAATGAAGAATTCACGTGATGTTTCTCCTCCCTACAGTATTTCGCCTTAGAAGGAAAGGACATGTCAATGAAAAACACAGTGCCGGGAAAGTTGACTAGCTGATGCAAGCAACAGAGATCAATCCCTACCTTATACTGTATATTCCAGTGAATTATATATAGATTAGAGCATTAAATGAGAGGTAATTATGCTATAAACTGATGAATATGTCAGTAAATATCCAACTCAGAGTTAGAGGAGGAACTTCTAAGCATTAAGACAAAATAAAAATAGATTTAAAAATTAAGAACGACTGTAGCAAAAGATAAAATTTCTCCGTGTGAAGAAATAACATTTATAAAATGAAAAATCAAGGTACTGGGTTCCATGAGTACATAGCAGAGAATAAAAGAGAGAAAGCGGAAGAGAGTCAGAGGTGACACAGGGAGTGCAATCCAGGAAGAATTGTATGGCTCTTCTAAAACAGTGAGCATCTCAGGTACCTTCTTGTTGCTGGGACGCAATGCCAGACTCCCGCAACTTAGGGGAGGAAAGGTTCATTTTAGTTCATAGTTTCATGAAGTCTTAGTCCATTCATGGGCGTCCAGCGATGGCAGGCAGGGTCTTGTGGAGAACAGCTGCTCAGGGCATCACAAGAGGAAGGACCCATGTGGGGGAGAAGTCAGGGCCACATCTCAGCAGCAGCATCCCCCCAACCAAGCCGGCCTCCTAAAAGCACATGAAATCTATAGGTAATCTACAGCATTCAAATATATGAGGCTCTGAGGAACATTCCAGATCCAAACCATAGCACGTAATTTCAAGACTTTAACAGTAAAGTGACGTAATCAAGAAAATGTGGTGTTTGTGAACAAGTAGACACATAAGCCACTGGAATATGGTACATGACCAGAAATCGGGCCAAGTAAATAAAATCAGCTAATCATAACCAAAGGAACAAAGGCAACTCAGTAGGCAAAAGAAAGTCACCGGACAGTGCTTCCTTATCAATTTGGCCTCTTAATATGAAAAAAACTAGACTCATATGTTTCATAAAAACTAACTTAAAATGGATTATAGACACAAAAGTATAAAACTTCTAGGACAAAACACAGGGTAATCTAGGTGACCATGGATTTAGACAGGCATTTATAAGCACAGCACCAAATCACAATTCACAAAAAGAAAAGAAAGAAAAGATTTGTTACATTAGACTTCATTAAAATTAAAATTTTTTCCTCTATGAAAAGTACTGGTAAATGTAAAACTGATAATGGATTTGGATCCAAAATACACAAAGAACTCTTAAGATTCAACACTGATAAGCAATGACTAAAAGTTCTAGTATATAGCTCACCAAAAATAAGCGCATAAAAAGATGCTCAACATTCTTTCTCACTAGAGAAATACAAATTAAAACCATAATAAGATACCACTACACACTTATTTAAGTGGCTATAATTCAAAAACTTCCCATATCAATATTGACAAGGATGCAGAACCATAGAGACCCTCTTTTACTGCTGGAAGGAACATGAAATGCTGCTGCCACTTGGGAAGGTGTTTGGCACTTTCTTACCAACACACGGGCAGCCTGACCACACAACCTAACACTTGTACGTGTTTATCCAGCTGATTTGAAAACTACACAGAAACCTGCACGTGAATGTTCCAGCAATCTTATTCATAATTGCCAAAACCTAGAGGCCACCAAGATGTCTTTCCCCAGACAAATGGATGGACTGCGGTATGCCCATGTAATACAATATTCAGAGGTTTTAAACCCTGACATTTCAAACCACGGAAGACACAGATCAATCTTAAATGCATATTATTATGTGAATCTCAGAAGTGAAAAGACCACATTCTATATAACTCAATTAGATGATATTCTGTAAAAACCAAAACTGTGGAATAGTGAAAAGACCAGTGGCTTCATGCAGGTCAGGAGGTGGGAGCAGAGGTGAAACTGGGTTTCTTAGGACCGTGAAGCTAGTCGGTAAGGCACAGTAATGTTGGACACACAGAATTATGCCCTTGTTGATCTCAGATAGTTGTACTGCACAAAGATTAAACCTTAAGGTACAATTTTTCAAAAAATCAAATCATTAGGAGCAGACTTCACCTGCTATGGAGCAGGGTAGAAAAGCTAGCCAAGGATTTTGCTTTGGAGCTCAGTCCCTGGCCCACCATGGTGAAACCTAGTACCGAACAGAAAACAAAGGGCCCTATATCCATGCCAGAGTTAGAGATGAAGCTCTAGATCTGCCCTGAGAACAGGCAGACTTCTACCCTGGCAAGACAGATTTGAGTCTCAGCATGCATCGCTGACAGGCTTGCAGTGGGCTGGATCACATCACTTGCTCACACCCCCAAGACTGTGCAGGTACCTGCAGCTGTGTCAGGCGTACTCAGCTCATCCTCGGCTTTAGTGATCAAAGGACTGACACCACCAACCCCCTCCTTCCAAACTTGGGCAATACAGTATCCCCAGGCCACCACTCACAAGTGGAACCTCTAGACCTGCCCCACCACCTGTGCCCTGAGGGGACAGACTCGTGTTTTAGTTTACAGCATAGTCAACCATGTCTTGGGCCCAGGTATACCTCTAGTACTATGCAGGTCTGTGCAGCTGTGAGACTCAGCTGTTACCAGCTTAGCATTGGTCTTGGTGGCTAAGGGACTGCCTTAACCAACTTTAGGCTGCCCGGTGTGAAACAAGACTCTATTGACTAGCGGTAGGACGGGGTAATAGGCACAAGACTTTGTGGTAGAACTCAATGTCGGGAAGGTGAAACCTGACATTGGAACTATCCTAACAGCTCTTCTTCCTAGGCCTATTCCTATGGACAAATATCTGGAACAGATCCAGTCCCAGAAACAGACACTCTCTGTTGGACTTCTATTTTAGCAAACATTACTCTGTGGCTATTTGCAGTGGCAGTACTGAGCTCGATGGGCTATGGGCTCAAAGTATGGATAGTGTCATAGCTACTTTTTTGTTGCTGTGACGTGACTCAATACCTGACACCCACAAACTTAGGAAAGGAAAGGTTTATTTTAGCTCACAGTCTCGAAGGTCACAGTCCACTCAGGGGTGGCCGGCAACAATCGAAGTACATGGCAGAGAGAGAGGTGGAGGCAGCTTCCCCGGACAAACAGGAAGCCAAGCTGAGGCTAGTTAAGACTAGTCCCCTGTCCTCCAGGAAGGCAGGTGCAGCTTATGTATCCTTTCAGGTCTCTGCCCAGTAACCAGTCCCTCCTGCATCCAGGTGTGGTCACTACACACCGTTAATCCCAACTTAACTGCAGTCCACCCCTCCAGACCAGACCCCAATCCACCAACATCACATGGTTCCATTAAAATACATGAGACTTTTGGGGGACACTCCAGAGCCTAACCACAACAGATGGCATTACTAGTTCCTCCGCATTGGCTTTGTCTTAAGTCAAGAAGAACCACATAAAGCCTGACTATAAGCTGATGACTATGGATTAGGCTCGATCTAGGGCTAGTCTCACCCCAGAGAGAAACTCCTGGGGATGTGTTGTCTTTTTTAAGTACTGCCTTGGTTCACACTAAACAGCACATAGAGACTTTGGGATAAATCTGGACTTGGATTGCCCTCTAGTGCTGAAACAGTTACAACACACTAATAGGGAACTCCACAAATCTAGACTTAGGATGCCATCTCACTGAAGAGCCTCAAGGCCTCCCCCCAACCCCCACACAAAAAGCAGCCTGCTTAGAATGTCAGTTGGAGTGGTGTGGGGGAGACAGGCTCAAAATGAAATAAGTACCTAATCCCTCAAGGCAAGATAATGTTTATGCCAACAAGCACCAAGGACTTTCAGAAAATAGAACATCACCTAATGGTCAAAATACATCGCCAGGAGCCAACCACAACCAAGACGAGTGAATTCTTTGATGAAGAATTTTAAAATGCTGTTTTAAGAGAAAGATGGGTTTCTGTTGTCACAAAAATAAAGACAAGCAATTTAATTCTCTTGTAGAAAGCTTTACAGATAAATGGAAATATTTTTTTAAATCAAGCAGAAATTCCTGAGCTGAAAATTATACCACTATGCAAAATAAAAATGATAGAAGACACCAATAGCTGGAGAGATGAAAACAGAATGAACAAGCTTGAATAAGGGATATTTGAAAGTACACAGTCGAAGGAGAAAAACAGTCAAGAAGGTTTACAACAGCTCTGGAATGGCATTTTTTTTTAAAAATGGGGTTATTGAGATTCAGAGACTTTAGAATGCCAAAGAGATAGAAAGCTGAGTCAAAGAGATGAGAACAGAAAATTTCCCAAACTTAGAGAAAGATAAAAATATCCAGGAACCGGGAGATTTCAAGTTGCCAAGAAGGTTAGTGGAACCAAGTCTACTCTAAGGCATGTCATGGCAAGTTCTCAAAGGTTAAAGATAGAGATCAGCCTCAAGAAAGCAAGAGAAAAATGAAACAATACATAAAGTTATTGCTTTTTGCTTGACAAAGGACTTCTCATCAGAAGCCTTATACACACAGAGAGAAAGAGATGTGAGATCTTTTCACAGTACTGAAGGAAAAAACTACCAAACAAGAATACTATATCCAACAAAGCTATCCTTTAGAATTGAAGAGATAAAAATCTTTACCAAACAAAAGGTGAGAGAATATATCTTTATCAGACCTGCCTTACAAGAAATGTTACAGGGAGTTCTCAAAGAGAGAGACAGAGAAAGAGAAAGAGAGATGTTAATGAGTAAGACAACATCCAAAGGTATAAAATTTAAAGCTAAGAAAACCTATATAGGTAAATTTAGTATGTTCTGACATGGTAAATACAGTGCATAAATCATTCAGTATAAAGACTTCAAACCAAAACAATTAAACATGATAATAACCACATTAATGCAGAGAGATATTCAATATAGAAAGCCATAAGACGAGGCATCCAAAATTTAAAATGTGGACAAACATGGTATGAGAAGGAAGTTTTCTAGTAGTATATTTTTCTTTTTTTTGGTTGCTTTTCTTATCTTTATGTTTATGTTATATTGCTAACATTCAAAATAGCTTATTAAAACTGAAAGATGTTTTTCTAAGCCTCAGCACTAACAAAAAAGCTAGTATCTATAATTAATAAACTAAAAATAAGAAGCAAGGAATCAAAATATGTTACTAGAGTAACTACGGGTCATAAACACATTGCTACCAAGGAAGACTATAGAGAGACAAAGAATAGAACTGTAATAAGACTAGAAAACAAGTTACATAATGGCTACATTAAGAAATTACCTATCTATAACTACCATGAATATACATGGATTAAGTTCCTCAACTGAAAGACAGAGAGTGACTGAGCGGATTTGTTTTTAAATGCAACTATACTTTGTTGGGAAGAAACTCACTTCACCTTTAAGAATATATCTAGATTGTGTCTTCACAATGAGGTATTTTATAAAAATGGAATCCAAAAGAAAGCAAGAGTGTACCTTATAAAATGTACTTCAAAAAAAGGGCAGTAGAAAGAGACAGGTTCATTATCTTTCTATTGCTATCAGTTTGTTATAAATACCCTTAATAGATAAAGATACAACCCTCTGCACTTAGTTTATCCAGGGAGTCAATTAAGCAAGAGGAAATGTCAATTCTAAACATACATGCACCTGATATGAAGAGAACTCAAATATGTAAAACAAATATTAATAGATAAAAAGGGACAAGTAATTCTCCACTACAGTAATAGTAGGAATGTTAATTCCCCTTTCCATAAATAGAAAGATTATTCAGACAGAAATTCAACAAATAGACAACAGAGTTAAGTTGCATCATAGACCAAAGAATCTGCAGAACCTAAGAATCTATAAAATATTCCATCCAACAATTGTTCTCAACAGCACAAGGAACATTCTCCAGGACAGATCTTACGATGTGTCAAAACACAAGTGGCAAAATATTTTTAAATTAAGGTAATATTGAGTATCTCTTATCAACCATAATATAATGACACTATAAATCAACAATGAGAAAAACTTTGAAAACTCTATAAATACATAGAAATTAAACTTTGGTTTTGGTACTAGAGTTTGAAGCCAAGGTCTTGCACATGCTAAGCACATGTATCACCAATGAGAAACACACCCAGCCTAAACAACTTAGTCTTGAGCTACCAATTTATCAATAAATAAATCACAGAAGAAAACTTAATATCTCAAAACAAGTGAAAATTGACAGAAAATATACCAGGACCTATGGGGTATACCAAAATACTCTTAAGAGGGAAGTTTATAGAACTATGTGTATATATCAAAAAATCAAAAAGATCTGAACCAACTCACCACTGCAAACCAGCACCAAAATTAGTTGAAGGAAAAAGAGAAAGATGAGCAGAAATAAGTAGAAATGTAAGATATAAAAGATGACATAAAGAACTTGTTCTTGGAAAAGATAAACAAAAATGACAAACTTTTAGACTAAAAAAAAAAGAGAAAATTCTAATAAAACCAGTGATGAAAAGGGAAACATTACAACCAACAAAACTGAACTATAAAGGATCAGTAGAATTCATTATGAAGAATTACATGCCAACAAATTTAATAACTGAAAAGAAATGGACAACTTCTTGGAATATACACTTTACCTAGATCGAATATGAAGAAATTGAAAACGTGAACAGAGCTATGAGTAACATGGTTGAATTAGTAATAAGAAACCCAAAGCCAGTTTTACCTCCATTGCTGATTCTACCAAATATTTAAAGAACAAACATAAATTCTCCTTAAATCAAGGATAATTATTATTATTCCAAGGTATTAAAGAGGTAAGATTCTCCCTGATTCATTCATAAAGCCAACATTACCCTGACACCAAAACCAGACAAGACACACACACACACACACACACACACACACACACACACACACACACTAAAAGAAAGTAACAAGTTGGGAGCCTCAATGCACACAGATGCAAATAAGCTTAACAAAATATTAGCAAATTAAATTCAACAGCACATTGAAAATTTCTCCACCATGACCAAGCAGGACTCATGGGGGGGGTGGGGGGCGAGGGGGAGTACAAAGCCAGCTTAACATATGCAAACCACTGACGGTGGCCAATCACATCAACATAATGAAGGACAAAAACCATAGGATTACTTCAGTAGATACAGAAAAGATGTGATAAAATTCAGCTTTTCCTTATGATAAAAAGCCTGGATAAATTAAGTACAGAAGGATTGTATCTTTACATATTAAGGGTATATATAACAAACCAATAGCAAGCATTATATTGAGTGAGGAAAAACTGAAAGCTTTCTCTCTAAGACACGGAACAAATTTTTTTAAATGCCTGTTTTCATCACTTTTATTCAACATATTACTAGAAGTCCTAGCTAAAGCAATTAGAAAAGACAAAGAGATAAAGAATATTCAAACTGGAAATGTGGACATCGAATTGTCGTATTTTCAGATGGCACAATCTTTATATAAAAAGACCTAAAGACTCCATCAAAAAAAGGGTAAAATCTGGAGCTGGAGGAATTGCACAGTGGTTAGAGCACTTGCCAAGCAAGACCCTGAGTTCGATTCCCAGTACCACACAAGCTGGGTGTGATGGAGCACACCTGTAATCCCAGCACTCAGGAGGTTGAGGCAGGAGGATTGTCATTACCTTGAGGCCATCCTGAACTACTAGTAAGTTAGTGGTGGGTTCAGGACCAGCCTCGACTACAGAGCAAGTGCCCTGTCCAAACCGCCCCCCCACCCCCCGCGCGCTAAAAAAAACCAAACCAAAACAAAACAAAACAAATCCATGAGAAGTAGTAAACTAATTTGCCAAAATTGAAGGATAAGAAGTTATTTTTTAAAAAGTCAATATGCAAAAACCAGTAATGTTGCTATACACTAGCAGCAAATTATCTGAAATAGAAATCAAGATAGCAATCTCGTGTTCAATAGGTACAAGAGGATACACATAAAAAACTAAAATGACATCCCATGTTCATGGATTACAAAAAGTAATATTAATAAAATGTCCATACCATCCAAAGCAATCTGTAGACTTAATGCAATTTCTCTCAAAATATAAATGCCATTTTTCAGAAAACAAAGAAAATCCTAACATTTGTATGAAGAAAAAAAAAAATCCTCCCAGAGTAGCCAAAGCAATCCTGAGAGAGGAAAGAAAAAAAAATACAGGAGACATTACACTAGCTTACTGTAAAATATTATACTGCCAAGTTACAGCAATAAAAACAGCATGATAAAAATCAAACACATAGCCCAATGGAACAGAATAGAGAGTGTAGAGGGAACCCAGGCATCTACAAGGGCATCTGCAGCCAACTGGTTGCCAGCAAAGGTGCAAAGAGCATGAATTGAGGAAAAGATAATCCTTTGAATAAACAGTGCCGGGGAAATTGGATATCTATATGCAGAAGAATGAAGTCAGACCTCTATCTCTCACCATAAACACAAATGAATTCAGAATGGATTAAACATTAAACATGAGACTTGCAACTACGAATTAGTAGATGAAAACATCAGGGAAATGCTTCAGGACATGGGAACGGGCAGAGTTTTTTTGTACAAAACACTCAAAGCACAAGAAATGAAAACAAAAATAAACTAATGGGATCACATCAAACTAAAAGTGTTCTGCCCAACAAAAGAAACTAGCAGCAGAGTGAGGATACAACCTATAAAATGGGAGAAAATATTTGCATAGACACGGCAATAACATCAAGAATACATAAGAAACTCCAAAAACACAAGAGCAGAAAAACAACCACTTGAAAAATGGGCAAAATGTTAAATAGACTTTTCTCAAAAGAAGACATACAAGTGGTACAAGATACATGAAAAATACTCAACATCTCTTAATTACCTGGAAAACACAAATCAAAACCGCGTGTTAGGTATCACCTCACCCCAGGAAGAAGGACTACTATCAAAAAGACAAAAGATAACAAGTACTTGTAAGAATGTGGAGAAAGGAAAAGCTTGCACACTGCCAGTGGCAATACAAATTAAGACAGCCATTATGTAAAACAGTGTGGAGGCTCCTAATAAACTTAAAAGTAGAACTATCATGTGGCCCAGCGATCCCACTACTCAGGATATGTCCGAAGGAGGTAAAATCAGGACGACAGACACCGGTACTACCATTTTTGTTGCAGCACTATTCACAATAGCTAAGAAATAAAAGTAATCTAAGAGTTCAGCAACAGGTAAAGAAAACGTGGCACACATACGCAAAGTTACAGAAAAAGAACATGAAACCCTGTCATCTGATCAACATATATGGAGCTGGAGAGCATTATGCTAAGTGAAATAGTTCAGGCACCAAAAGATAAGTACTCTATGATCACACTCTCACAAGGAATCTAAAAGTGTCGATCCACAGAAATAGAGCAGAACAGTGGTTGTCAGAGCTGGGAGAGTATGGAGGAGGGAGGGCGACAGGTTGACCAGTAGGCACTAAGTCACTGCTAGGGGGAACAAGGTCCAGAATGCTAGTGTCCACTAAATGACACATGATAATGACAGTGTACCGTGCACCTCAAAATGGCAAGATTTTGAATGATTTGGCCATAAAATGTGATAAATGTTTGAGCAGAAAAATATATGGACTCATATTTAGACATTATGCAATGTTTACATGTATTAAAATAGCATGTGGCAACTCATAAATACACACACTTATTATATTTTTATAAATTAGCTGAAATAAATGAATAATAATAATGTAATGTCTGAAACAAAAATCTTATCAACATTCGCAGTTCATTTAGAAGTTATTTAGAACTAGGAGTAGCTTTTACCGTGCACTGAGCTATAAAGTATTAGTTTAGCAAATGTTTGGTGGGCGGAACAAGCCTGATTCCCAGCACTTTCAGAAGCCGAGACAAGAGGAGTACAGGTTCAGTCCCAGCCTGGACAATTTAACAATTTTGTGAGACCCTGTCTTTAAATGAAAAATAAAAATGAGCAGGGAATATAGCTCAGTGAGAAGGCCTTGGGTTCAATCTCCTGTACCACACCCACACACCCACACACCCACACGCCATCCACACGCAATTAATTCATTGCTACTCAAAGCAAAGTACCACATTGGAATACTTTGGATGCAGGAAGTTAAAAGAGAAATCACCACTGCCTGTGAAACCTTCGGCTTAGCCATCAGGAAAACCACATAGCAAGCTAGGAAATACTAAGAAACAATCTTTTCTTTTCTTTTCTTTTCTTTTCTTTTCTTTTCTTGTCTTGTCTTTTGTCATTTTTTTTTTTTTTTGAGGCAAGGTCTTGCTCTGTAGTCCAGGCTACAGGCTGTCCTCAACTCCAGGCAAACCTTTGCCTGGGCTCCCAAATGCCAGGTTTGCAGATGTAATCCTCAAGCACTTTAACAGCTGAGCCACACCCCTGCACCGTTCCATCCTCTGAAGGCTCCAGTTGAGGTGTTTATCAGACATCCTAATGGAGTAATCAAGGAAGCAATAAACAGCAAACCTGATGCTGTGAAAGGTCATCAGAGACATAATTTAATGGGCAGCAAAGAGGTCATAATTAAAGCCGTAGAAATGGTGACGTTTACCCAAGAGAGAAATACAAAGAAGAAAATTGACCCCCAGCTTCTTAGATTCTTGTCATTCTCCAAGATTCAGAGGCCAGGGAAAAGAAGGCTGGCCCTGCAAAGACTGAAAAGCACGGGTGATGCAAACCCGTGGGTGCAGACACCAGCAAAGCCAAGGGCGAGAGTCATTCGGGCGGAGTAATGACAAGAGGTGGCCGGAGATCAGAGCTGTGTCGGTAGAACTTGCCTACTTAAAGGTTGTTGCTTACTTTGAAAACAGTTATTTCGGTGAAATAGTAAAGACAGAAACCAAATAATAAAAACTTACTAACTATTTCTGTTAGGATTTTTGAAAATCACAAGTGCTGTTGCGGGTGTGTCAGAAGTCATCCATTCATGTTCCTGGCAACGCCCCACCCTTCGTCGGGCACCGAGCTCAGAGCTGGCCGGTCCGGTGAGTGAGGCGCCTTGCTGCAGGTGCTCCCAGGCTAACAGTGGGGACCCTGGGGATACCCTTGTTGCAACAGGATGTTGTGTCCAACGAATCCGGTAGCCTGCTCTGTTCTCAGGCTCGAATTCGGCACTCTTGGGAGACCTCCAGGGAAGAGGCCGAGAAGGCATTTGGATGGATGGATCTGTAGCGTCAGAGAGGCATCTGGGTCGATGTCTACAAACCCATGTATGTATAGCAATTGTACTGAGGATTGCCTAGCTAAAAAAAAAAAAAAAAGTACACATCAGGAAGAGGCCAAGGCCAAAAGCAAAGCTTTGATGCCATTCAAGAACAACGTAGGGGCTTCAAGCCTGCGGAGGAGAGACGTTAACATTACCAGCTGCATATAATAAGTGTCAAAGGAAGATGTGAAAATATTGAGTGAACTGACAAACGGAATCATTATGAAGTTTGAAATCACCATTAACCTTCCCACACTAATTTCCAACCTGTCTACACCTTCCCTATTTGCTCACATAATCATTTTCTTAAAACTGAAAGCCATATTTTGAGCTCCTATTGCAGCCCTAAATATGAAAATATTGATTGAACCCATGGTCTTTTCACTAAGTTTTGCCCCCAGTTCTAGTGTTTTAGTTATATTTTAATATGCCACTAAAAGTTTGTCATTCTTTCTAGGATTGTTTCATTCATTTTTTTTTTAATTTGAAGACAATATATCACTGTTTCTAAATTGCCCAACCTGGGCGATCTTCCTGTCTCAGCCTTCCAAAGTGCTGAGGTTACAGACACATGTCACTACATCCAGCTCAAACTTTATTTTTAAAAGAATTTTTATAAGACTAAAAATAGAGCTATTTTAAGTGGACAGAACTAGAAAGGAATCAATTGGTTATATTTTTTAAATTGGAAAATCTGGTCTAGAGGTCTGAGCCTATTGTTACAGCACTCTGGGAGGCAGAGGCAGAAAACAACCTGCTAAAAACTGGCTAACCCATACGTTTAAGTCCAGTTTAAGTGATTTAGCAACTTAGTAAGATAAAACCCTGTCTCAAAACCAAAAATAGAAAATAGAGTGGGGGTGTAGCTAGGATTCAATCCCCAGTACCACAAAAAATGAATTAATCAAAATTCGTTAAAAATAAAAATTGGAGAAAACTATAACTTTAGTTATAGAATTCCCGTGGCCTCTGACATAGCAGGTGATGAATAAATTAGATGGATTAGATTTAAGAATTTTGCTTACTCTTTATTAAGTGAAGAAAATCACCCAACCATTTATTCAAATTTTTTGAGAGTCTACAATAATTACCGTGCTTTGAGAATTCCCCATTGCCTGCAAAGGTGAATAGTAAAGGGTCTCAGTTCTCAGCGACCTAGACCTCAGCCATCTGTACAGAAGGCCCTTCCCTATGAAAAGAAGGAAGCGTTGCGCGTGCCTTCCTCTCATCTCTCTTGCCTCCAGCTCTTTCCTTTAAGTTAAAGCGATGAGGAAGACCCTTTATGTTCTTTCATAGGAGTCTGAGAAACTCCAAATATTGTTTTCCAGAGCTGTGCCCCACGCTCTGCCACCAAGTTGTATATATACTTTGCAACATGCCCACATCTCCCATTACATCCTTAAAAGAAAAAAAAAAAAAAGACTTGGGTTTTACATCACTGAAAGAATTAAAGCAATCAGAAGAGAACTTCCTGTGCTCACACCACCGAATCTAACTATCTGGCCACACCTTGGGTGGTACACAAGCTCTTCTCACTTCTTACCTGATCAGAGACTCCCTCCACCCTTTTTCCTACATCATTTTCTTCTTCCTGCTGGAAATCTTTAACCAATATGTAAATTTCTGATGTCTCTTGTCTTCAAAAATGAATTCTTTCCTACTGCTCCATTTCTCTATTTCCTCTTTATAGAAAAATTCTTTGAAGAGTTCTCTCTGCTGCCTGTCTTTCCCTGTTCTGCCTCCCTGCCTTGAACTGTACCAGCCAAGGCCTTTGTTCCTAGTGCTTCTCTAACCTGCTCCCGTGACCGACTGGTGGTGAATTTTATGCAAGCATTTGTCTGGACATTTCATCAAACATTATCCTGGATGTCTCTGTGAAGGTGTTTTGGATGAGGTTAGGACTTCGGGTGAAGCAGACTATACATCCCAGTGCGGCTGGGCTACATCCAGTTGCTAAAGATCTGCACAGAACAGAAAACTGGCCTCCCCAGAGACATAAGGAATTCTCCAGCAGAGTTGAACTCTACCACTGGCTCTTACCTGAGTCTCCAGGCTGCTGGGCTCCTGTGCAGATCTGGTCATTGCCTTCCACGAGCTGGTTTCATACACACACACACACACACACACACACACACACACACACACATCAGGTTAGTTCTGTTTCTCTGGTTTAAATCTAAAATGTTCTCCAAAAGTCTCATGTGTTCGGAAGGTGATTGAATCATTAAGGTTCTGTACCCATCAGCAAATTAATTCATTGATTATGTCATATGCCTTCGGAAGGTGGGGCCTGGTTGGAGGGAGAGTCACTAGGAGAATGACCTAGAAGGAAGGGTGTATTCCTGTCCCTGGCCTCTCTTCCTCTCTTTGCTCCCTGACCACTGTATGGGGACTAGGGTTCCTCCGTGCCAGGCCCTTCTGCCATTGCTATGTTTTACCTTGGAGATAGCCAGCTGTGCATGGACTGAGACTTCTGAAACTGAGTTAAAATCAATCTGTTTATTTAAGTTGAAGTTCTGGGTTCATGTATTGTGTCCCAGTGACAGAAAGGTGGCTAAAACAGTGACCCAGGTATGAGCCAGTAGTGCAGTCCAATTTCGTTGCCACCTGTCTGATAACATTGGCTAACCGCAAGGTCACCAATGACCATTGCTTCGCCATAACGAATGGTGTATTCTCAGTGTTCTTCACTTTTCACCAGTATTGTACAAAATTAAATCACACCCTCTTTTAAAATGCCCCGGGCTGCTTTTCAAATATTGGTCCCTCCTGTTTCCCCTCCATGTCACTGGTCACTCCTCTTCTCATTGTGGAATCCTTCTCATCCTCAGAACTCTTCTCTGCTTTATCTCTCTTTTATATCTCTTTTCATCACCAGAACTTAGTTTTGTTTTTTCTTTCACCATTGCAATTAGCAAAAAAGATTGGTAGAGGAAGTAAAGCGTTGGCCAGAAGGAACGATGTGATCAGTGCCTACAAGCACAACGTAAAGGTGCTTTGTGGCAGCTCAAGGTGAGGTGTTTTCAGATTTTGAAAGGGAAGTTCTATAGTTGGGACTGAAAGGGCAGCCTGATCACCCTATCAATTGTCTCAGCACATCAACTCCCCATTTCACCTGGGAAGAAGCAGGTAGATTTGCTCAGCAGTGGAGGCATGAAAACAATCCTCAGGGCACTGTCTGCACAGGTGAACTCCTGCCCTTGTCTTTTGCTGTTGTACCATTGGTCGGCATATTCCCATGCTTCACAGTCATAAGAAAATCCCATGTGAGCACAGGCTGCTTAAGCCCACCCTCACAGGTGGTCCTTCTCTCAGTTGTTCTATGATCATCAGGTCCCAGCCCAGTGAACCAGAAGAGGACAGAATGAGGAAGCAGAAGTTAGAGGCTTATTCACCAAGGAAAGGCCTGGTTTTTGAAAAAATGTCTTTTGTTTGTAATGTCTCAGTAGGGATCTTTCAGCAACAATGCTCCCTCTCTAATACTGTCTCATGAAGCTTCAGAGATGGGCAGTCGAGTGTGGAGTTTTTTGAGTTTCTAGGATTATGTGCTGGGAAGAAAGTAATATGTAGCCAAGAGCAGCCAGGCTTGGCTGATCACTGTAGTGCTACCAAAGCCTTTCCATTAGGTACAGCACCTGCCAAATACCTGGCACAGGTCAATGCTCCAGGCTTCTATGTGCTGTACCAACAACAATGGCTCACAGCAGCTCAGGGGAGCTGGTCATTAAAAATTCAGGAATTTTTGTGAATTTATTACCAAACCCAGCCATTATTAAATAGTAAGCCATAAAAATTCACAATTATATAAATGCTATGGAAAGCAAAGATAATAAATGCTCAAAACTTATCACTTCTTAAGTATTATGTGGCCTTTTATTCATCTCTTCCATTGTCTAGTAGAAATACTACTAAAGGGGTCCTCAGACCCTTTTGTGTTGCTATAATAGAATATCCAAAATGGGGAAAACTAGAACAAGCATGAATGTGCTGATTCAGAGTTCTGGTGGGTGAGAAGACCGAGGCCAAGAAGGAGCATCTGCTGAGGGCCTTCTCATTATATCATAAGATGAGGAAGCAATAAGGTGAGACAACTTGTTCTCCTTTGATAATGAACCTACTGCCATGATAAGGAGCCCTGTCCTATCACTCCACGCCTGAGGGCAGTGACTCTGTCACCCTAACACTTCCCACTAGGCCCCTGCTCCCAAAGTAAACTTGAAGACATACCCAAACCCTTGCATTTTGCTCCTGGCCCCCAAAACTCTTTTCCACATGCAAATATGATTCCATCCCAATTGCCCTCAAAGTCACAAATTATTTCAGCCCTTCCTAAAAGTTCAAAGAACCTTGAGGTATGATGCATTCTGAGGAAATTCCCCTTTAGCTAAGCTTGAGGAATTCAACAAATGACAAGCTTCCAAACTACAGTGACAGGACAGACAGGCATAGGAAAGACAATCAGATGCTGAAAGAGTGTCAGGAAAGAAGACAGGAGCAACAAGGCCAAGTGAGAACAGGACAAACAACATCAAGTGCTAGGACTCCAGAATGATTTGACTTCATAGCTCAGCTCCTGTACACACCAGGGCAGGTGTTGCGCCCCAAGGCCTCCGGCAGTCTACCCACTATTAGGAGTTTTCTCCACCAGCCCGTGGCACAGCTATCACAGTTGAAGTCTTTGAAGTCTTTGAAGCCTTTGACTCTGCCAGACTAAAGTTGCATATTGGCAGCTCCCGAGTTGTAGGTTCTAAGGAGTGGCCCCACTCCCATAGCTCCCCGAGGCATTACCCTACTGGGGACACTCAGGCTTCTCCAACTCTACACTCCACTGAACGTGAGGATGGTCTGCACTGCCTCTGACCCTTCAATGAATGTCTGTCTCAGCTTCCAGGCTATCTGTGACACTTTTGGTGACCTACCTATGGAAAGTCATAGTCATACAGGTTTTGAATTCTATACACCTACTGTGACAGGGTACTAAAGACCCAACATTAGGTATACTTTTATAATTTTATAATTTTCTGTAACCTCATATTGATGTTAACTTTTTATAGCAAGGTTGTAGAATGATATAATTCAGACTGCCAATATACTAAAGTGACTCCACTTTGTGGTGATTATGCTGTTCAGGTTATATCTTTGCTGTGAGAGTTAAGTTTACTGTGTAAGTTAAAATTTATTTTGTAAGTCACTTTGCTGCGAGCTCATTTTGTGAGTCCCACCTGTCTCGCTCTGGAGCCCTGCACGTCCACTTATCAGGATGTCTCTGGACTCTTGTGATAAAGATTTACCCCTCCTTGGCCTCCATGGAAGCCTGCCAAAAGTCACGTATTTTGCTAGAATCACATATTTTGCGAGAATCATGTATTTCACGAGAATCACATATTTTGCAAGCATCATGAATTTCATGTATTTTGTTCCAGGAACAGCCACTGAGAACAACACCTAGGTGTTGGGTTATGATTGGTTGTTATATAGTAATGTACACGATGATGTAAAATCCTCTATATAATCTTTGTGTAAAGCTTACTCGCGGCTGTTCTCCGAAGACTCACCCAGAGTCCAGGGACAGTCCGACTGCCAGTGGTAATAACATCTCAGCCTTAATAAAAGAAACCTTACCTTGACTCAGACTCAGTTGGTTGGCGTTTGGTGGTCCCTTAATTCCAACCTGTAACACTACACAATATGTCCTATGTGGACATAGCCAAGATATATAGAGCTTATGTCTTCTGGAACAGTGGGTTGAGCCAAACTTGGGCCTTCCTGAGCCTCAGCTGGAGGAGCCAGGACATAGAAAATGCATTCAGATCCTGAAAGACAGTGTCAAGAAAGAAAACAGGACTAACAAGGCCAAGTGAAAACAGGGCAAACAACATCAAGTGCTAGGACTCCAGAATGATCTGACTTCGTAAGTCAGCTTCTGAACAGCACTGGAGTGCGGGGAGCACAGCCCAAGAAACACAACAGCTCCTGGAGCCTTGTCACCAAGGCCTTGCTCTGGACTTATGAGGGAAAGGGGCAGCCACAAAGATCTCTGGGATGTTTACAGTGTCCATTCACCTTCTAGCTGGTTCTCTCTTCTCTCATCCTACTATATCCAGCTGAAAGACCCAGCATAATCCTCTGCTGAGGGATTTTCCCCAGTAGGCATCCTTGCTCATCATTCTGCTTCCTACGAAGCCCTCAAGCATAGACACAATTTGTCCCAGTTCTTCTCCACTTTTTAAGAAAGGAGGTTTCTTCTCTGCAAAAGTCCTCTGAGGCCTCAGCAGAAGTGCTTTCACTGTCCCTATTTCTACCAACATCTGGTTATGACCTTCTCAAAAATCTTTCTTTCTTTCTTTCTTTCTTTCTTTCTTTCTTTCTTTCTCTCTTTCTTTCTTTCTTCCCCTCTTTATTTATTTATTTATTTGTTTATTTATTTATTTATTTATTTATTTTATGAAACAGGGTCCTGCTCTGTAGTCCAGGCTAGTCCTGACTCAATATGTTGCCAATGCTGGCCTCAAACTCATGGCAATATTCCTGCCTCAACTTTCCTACTGCTAGGATTTTAGGTGTGCACCACTACACCTAGCTAATCTTTTTTCAGTGCTAGGGAAAGAACCCTGGGCCTTCTGCATTGGGGACAAGTTTTCTGACCACTGAGCTATGCTCCCAGGCCCACCTCAGAAATCTAAGATGTTTCAAACCTTTCCTACAGTTCTGCTTTTCTGTCAAGTGCTCACCAGAATCACCCTTCACACTCCATCTATGTTGTCACGCCTTTATCTTGTATGTGCTTCCAAATTCTTCCACCCTCTGCCTCTTACACAGTTTTTAAATGAGCACATTTTCAAGTATTACTTATAGCATCAGCTTCTGTTCCTGCTACAGGTTTTTTTGTTTTTGTTTTGTGCTGTTGTAGTTGAGTATCACGAACTCGGTACTTCATAATATGTAGAAATGTGTTGATTCATGGGTGCATAGTTCAAGTCCAAGACTGAGGGGCAGCTGCCTGGAGAAAGGAAAGGCACATGTTGAGAGAGAAAGACTGGTGGGTAGAGGAGCAGGTACCTGGAGAGAGCCACTGTGATCAGAACATGGTGAAAGGACCAGGGACAAGAGAGAGACAAGGGGGGCTAGTCTCATGTTTTCAGTGATCATCCTTTCCTGGAACAAAGGCAGTAAACTGTCCACAAGTGTAGTGCCTCTATGATCCTGCACCTCCCAGCAGGCCCACCTCCCAACACTGCTACACTGGGGATCAAGTTCATAACACACGAGACCTGAGAACACATTCAAATCATAGCAACGTCAAATAAGAGATTGACTGACTGAGACATAGAGCTTACTCAGGCTTAGCAAGGAATCATATCCTATAATATGTATTTTGTGTTGGGCCTCTGGCAAATCCAACGGTGCTGGGGCAAGAGGAAGCCGCTAAAGACTAAAAGGAGAAGTTCACGTACGTTGCTTCGAAATCATCCTCATTGGCCATCGTGTCAAGAGCTGGCAATTGCCCATGGGTAATACTGGCTGTGGCTAAGGAGATGCCTTGATAGATGTTAACCCAAACATTTTCAAATTTTGTATGGTTCTCAAAGAGTTTTGCAGTAAATATTATCATAGGATGACCGTTGGAGAGATTATGTCAATTTGAGGCCATCAGCAACCACACCTGGATTAGGTTTGGGAACGACGCCTACACTGGGAATTGATTAGATTGAATAGCCTGAATTAGAGTGTGAGTGATTTGTGGGCCAGTGAATGAAGGAAGAGCACCCGCCCAGATGTGGGAGGCCAACTGGGAATGCAAAGTGCTTAAAAGGAAGGAAGAAGAAAGACTGTTACATCTTCTTTCTCTGGGAAAGTTCTCCCTTCCCAGTTGTTTAGATATCAATTTGCTACACACCTCAGATCTTCATTGCAGATTCACCTTAGTCCCAAATTGCACTTGTCTGCCCACTCCTGATCTTCAGTCTCTGGTCTTCGCCCCGTTGTTTCTTGAACAGCCAAGATCCACAGCAGACTCTCACCTGCCGTCCTGCAGTCCTAGACAGGTGTTCTACTTGTGGCTCAGCAGACACTGAACACTCCAGCTCTCGTATGTGCAGGCTGCCATCTTGGACTATCTATAGCCTCAGATTTGTAAGCCTTCCAAATAGATCGTTTTTTATATAATTTCTGTAAATTCTGCTTTTTGAAAGAACCCAAACTAGTACACACAGGCCTGTGTACACGAGGGACCTCCCTTACTGGCCCCCTATCCCACTGTTGCAGAGTTTCTCTCAAGTGCCTCCATTTTGGTACTGACCACTTAACAACATCATCTCTTTTTGGCTCAGTAACTTCACGCTGGTAACTTGAAATCGACCATGAAATTAACCATGTTGGACATATTTACATCATGGAAAACAGCCAGTGCTATATACACATGTGCCCAACACAAGTGACATTAATGAGCATTAATGAGGTGTTCTTTGCAAGTGGGAAGGAGCTCATTGGTAAACTTTTATCAACAAGCCTCTCTCTCTCTCTCTCTCTCTCTCTCTCTCTCTCTCTCTCTCTCTCTCCTCCCCGCTCCCCTCGCTGTCTGTATGTATTCCTGGTAATCGAGCCCGGGGCCTTCACACTGAGCTATATCCTCACTTCTTTTTTTATTTTTTTTGAAATTTTTCTTTTTTAAATTTTGAGACAGCTTTTCTAAGTTACTAAGTTGCTCAGGATGGGCTCTAACTTGTGATTCTCCTGCATCAGCCTCCCAGCACTCTGGGATTATGGGCCTGTACCACATCTTTATTATTAGTGCTTCTCTCAGACTAAGTTCACATCTTTCTCCATCACAAGGCCTCCGCTAGTCACTCCTGTACCCCTTCCCCCGCAAAAACTGCCTGTAAACCTTACCTTGCTCTTGGCAAATACATTTTTCTTCTATGCTCTTCTAAGCAGATAGTGTGTCCTTCAAGAGCAGGCATGAATACAAAGTCAGTCTTCGACAAATACTCACTGATGAAGACTTGCATGTGAAGTTTCTAGATAAGATCACCCAACCCCAGAGCCCAAGGATCTTTCCTCCGAAGATGTGTATATTTACCAGCTAAAATGCACAAGGGTTTTTTCTTTTTGAATAACTAGTTGCAATTGTTTCTAAATACATATGGTCGCCCTGATTCTCTCTCCAATGTGTAGCATTTCTGTGTTTTCGCCTTGTTTCTATTTTCTTTCCAGTGTAATTTGGGATGGGAGAGGATGCACTGGGGATTGAACCCAGGAGGCACTGAGCTACATTTCCTGCTTTTTTACTTTGTTTTGAGAGAGGATTTTGCTAAGTTGCCCAGACAGACCTCGACCTTGCCAATCTCCTGCCTCGGGATTCGGAGGAGCCCCTAAAAGTTTCTTGATTCAGATATTCTAGGAGAAAATCTTGCAGCGGGTTCTAAAAGAAGAGGAAAAGAAAGGACCCAAGGAGGGTGAGTCTGGTCCAGCCAGGACACCCCCCTCCCCACCCCTCCACCTCCCCCCACCCTCCGCCCAGGTGAGCATCCCTTGGTGAGGGGCTGGCTCAGAGCTGAGGAACATCGCCAGGGTGGAGGGGTGGAGGGCTAACCCAGCGAACTGACACCTCACGGGGAGCAGCTGGTGGAATGGGGGAAGGGGAGTGCAGGAGGCAAGCTGGCTGGATGAAGGGAAAACAACTCTCCGGGAAGAAAAGTGACTCTGACCACAGCGACATTTGGCATTTGCAAAGGAAGCAGCCCCCGACAGGAGATCACAGCTGGTTTGATTTACCAATAACACATCCAATCCTGTTCCTGCGCTTGTCTTCCATCTGTAAACACAGATGAAGCCATCCCCAGATGCAGATCCAAATTACCCGAGTGTGCCACAGATCCGCACGGACCCTAGGGGTGGGCTGTGGAAGGGATGCTGGATAGAGGGAGAGGGGAGGGGAGGTTTGCCCTGCCATTCTGTCCCTGGCCTCTCCCTGGACACTGTGGGACACCAGGAAGAGGGAGGAGCAGCAGAGGTGAGGAAGGAAGCCCCAGGTGGGGGTGATGGCGAGCTGAGAACAAGAAAAAGCATCGAGAGCTTGGGAGCTTTTCTCTCCCACAGCATTTGGGGGAAATATTTCTGCTAAGTTACTCTGGCTTGCTGCTCTGTAAAAAGGTTATTTTGACAGCTTCTTGAGATGCTGGTCGCTGCCAAATGCATCCTGTAAATCCACTTCCTGCATTTGTTTTGCCCCCTTTTATTTCTGGTGACTTATAGGGAGGAATGGGACCAGCCTTCTGCCAAAATGGCCCATCCCATGTAGAAGAAGGGAATATGTAGAGCAAGTGTCGTGGGAACTGGAACTTGTTTCTTGAAATGACTGAGATAGCACACACACGCACGCGCGCGCGCACACACACACGCACACACACACACACACACACACACACAGCTGTGACAACCATGGTCCCATTGAAAGTCAGCTCAGCCTGGGGCTCTGCACACTGAGTTTCAGAGAGCAGGACTCTCCCTTTTTCTCTTCCCCCAATTCAAAGCCAGAGGGGATAATCTCCCTGGATTTTAGTAGAGTGTGTTACTGCGTTAGAAAGTCACTTTAGGAAATCCTGAATTTCTGACATGGAGCCTGGGAATGTATTTTCCCAATGAAAGTGCAAATTCCACACGCATGGTCACACGTACTGTGGCATTTCATGTGTCCACAGACATGAGCGAGACCAGACCTTCTTCGTTGTACATGTGCTTTGTGTGCCACGGCTTGGCCCGGTTCACACTCTCTAGCCTGGGAACCCAGGGAGGCTGGATGGAGCCGAGACCCTCCTGCACTGTCTGGAGCACCATCCGGCTGGGAGGTGTATCAGTCGCTGTTATTCCCGCGGTCTCGGATGAAGTGCACATCTATTAATGCCTTATCTTGTCATCAGAAGCTAAAGGAAAGCATCCTCCCCTATACTTCCTCCTTTTGGAAAAAAAAAAAAAAAAAACTTTTACCTCTTGCTCACCCCTGTGAAGCTGGCCTCTAGATATTTCCAAGAACTTCTTTTCCAGCTTCCTGTGAAGCTCTTTGGTCAGTGAGCCCCTAGGGAGTCTGCCTGGGAGGAGGAGAGAAAATGAAGACTAGATGGCTCCTTCCATGGGATGCACCAGAGGCTCGCGGAATGAATTCCTCACCTCCAAAATGAGTCTCCTGGGGCCTCTGGGAGGCTCAAGAATCTTCCATTCCTGCCTCGGTGTCTGGGGCTGGGATTTTTCCAACTCTAGAAGTCCCTTTCATAGGCTCTGAAGAGGTTGCAAGGGCATCTTCTTAGTAGGGAAAAAGCGAGAGTCCGTAGGGCTGGGACACAAACGGTGCCTGAGAGTGGAAGAGACAGAAGGGTCGAGACCAGAAGGAGGGCAGAGATTTTCCTGAGGCCCCGTGGTATGGTGCCCAAATCCTAGGACACAAGACAGTCAACCCCAGACCATCTATCTCTTGCTGTTGCCCTTGAGTGGACAGGAAGGAAGAGGATGGAACCTGTCTGACTTCTAGTGCTCAAGGAAGAGGAGCCCTCGGCAGTCCCTCACACAGTTCCTCAGGCATCACCTCTAGAGACTAAGAGCGTCCAGCACATTCCAGGAAGCAACGTTCCAGCCTTTCCCTTCTGAGCACAGGGACATGGGCCCTCCTCAGCTACTTTCTCCTCCAGTTTTGTTGCCCAACGTTAGGTCAGTGCCCCCATATCTACCCCTGGCCAAGGCAGTGGGCATGTTGGCTGCCCAGGCCACCAGGGCCTGTGCTGGGGTGGAAGGCTTGGATCGCGACACAGTTCTCTCCCTCCCACACAGAGCTCTTACGGACTGTCCTCCAATCATGTTTTTCTCCACATTATACTCCAAGAAAACTTTTCTCAAGACCCCCAGACATCCCTACTGTCCTTAGGCCTCATCTTTTTTAACCAATCTTACTTTTTTTAATTACATATTGAAAAACTATGACTGTAAATATTTATGGGATACAAAGTGAGGCCATGAGTTTTTAATGCAGCATAGAACAATTAAACCAAGCTGATTACCACATCCTTAGCATCAAATATTTGACACTGTTTTACGATGAGAACACTTGAAATTTGCTCTTGGCAATATTGAAATGTACAATACTTGGTTATTAATTATATTCATCAGTCTGTGCAATAGGACTGAAAAAACCAAACAAACTTAGTTTTCCTATCTCTCAGCCAATTATGACCAACTTGAGCCTTCTGTTTGTTGTGAGATTTTCACCCACCTACTCTGCAGGATGCCAGTCTCTCTTTTTCCCTAACTCTCTTCCTTGCCGCTGTGTCTCAGTTTTCTTTCTCTGGACCTGATCTTTTTAACCTCTAATTGAGGCAGAGTCCCAGGACACCATCCTCCATCCTTTTTTTTCTGTTTATTTTCCATTCCAACACCCAGTTGATCTCATCCAATAACCTGACTTTAACTGCCATCCAATGCTACAATTCCCACATTCTTCTCGCTAATGCAGACCTCATCCTGGAACGATCAAGATTTAGATAAATCTGGTTGTTCAGGCAACATCCCTATTTCAGTGTCCAGTAGGTATCTTCAGCGCGAGTGCCCAAAACTTCAGCTATGCCTCCAGACTGTCAGAATTTTCCAGATACTCTGGAGGCTGAGGTAGGAGGATTGCAAATTTGAGGCCAGCCTGGGCAACTTAGTGAGACTTTGTTTCTAAATTAAAATTACAAAGAATTCTAGCTCCTTGGTAGAGAGCTCCTGGGTTGCTGCAAAATAATAGCAATAATAATAATTTAATATATATATACATATTCAAAAATCTCGAGATATCCTACGTTTCCACTCTGAGCATCTTTCTCTTCGTGAACCGCAGGAGCCACCTTGCCATCCCTTTTCACCAACGTGCTTCCTACGGCCACTCTTCTACACGGCCAGCTCATTCTTTCCTCACCTTACTTCCTACAGCCAGTTTTCTATGCAGCCACCACAGGGAAAACAAAACTGGAGCTACAATTCTGTAACTCATGGATCTTTTGTCTTGCCCGGGCCCCATTGGAGTGAAGAGGAATTGTCTTGGGCTGCATATAAAACTTCTAATATAGTTAGAAAAAAGTCACCAAAAAAATTCATCATGTTTTAAGAAAGTTTATGAAGTTGTGTTGGGCTACATTCAAAGCAGTGCTGGATCACGTGTAGCCTGTGAGCCACAGGTTGGACAACCCTGCAAAGGCATCCCCTGTCAGGTAGAATAAAAGCCAGTATTATTTCAAATGGTTTTTAAGAAAGCTGGACGGAAGTGAGCCGCAGACGTCTGGGGGACAAACATCCCATGGAGGAAGCGGCAAGGAAAGCGTATGGTCAGGACGTTTCTGGTGGAATGAGCACTCTGTCCTTCTGTCTGACTTCTTTTCATGTCACTCATTTTTGGTGAGCTGGACAGTGTCCACCAAATTCACGTTCACCCAGAACTTTAAAAGGTGACTGCTTGGAAATGAGCAGGCATTGATGTAATAATTAGTTAAGGAATAAGATAAGAGTGGACTGAAATAGAAGGGTCCCTCGATCCGATGACTTGTGTCCTGATAAGTAGAGAAGCCAACCCACAAAAAGACATGGAGGAAGGCCACATGCAGAAGGAAGAGGCAGGGATTGGGGGCTAGCCGAGGAATACTGAGGCCCATCCTGCTTGAGGACTGTCCCCTAGAGCCATCATCGGAGTGCTGCTCTACTAACACCTGAATTTCCAACCTCCACCTTCTGGAACTGTGTGAAAATGTGGTAATTTTTTTCTAGTACTGGGGATTGAATCCATGGCCTTCTCACCCACCCTTTTTGTTTGGTTGGTTGTTTGGGTTTTTGTTTGGTTTTTGTTTGTTTGAGACAGGGTATAACTGAGTTACTAAGTTGTCACGGCTGGGCTCAAAATTACGACCCTCCTGCCTCAGCCTCCCAGTGTGCTGAGATTCTAAGCATGTGCCATCATGTCAGACTTAAATGTCATTTCTTTAAAACAAGTATATATGTTGCTTTTCCATTACTAGGACAAAATACTCAACCTTGCAATTTCAAGAAGAGGTTTACAATGAGGCACACAATGTCAAAGTGTTCAGTTCATGGCTGTAAGAGAGAAATGGTATAGTATCAGGGCATGGCAGAAGAGAGCTCTTTACACCATGGCAGGCAGGAAGGAGGGAGAGAAGGGAAGAACCAGAGACAAGAATAGATCCTTCAAGTCCACACCCCCTAGCAGGCCCCTCGTCCTAGCAGGCTCCAGCTTCGAACAGTACATTTAGCTGTGAATTCATCAATGTTAATCTACTGGTCAATATAGCATTCCCATGATCCAGTCACATTCCAAAAGTCTCACCTCTGAAAATATGAAACTTCTGAAACTTCTAAGGCACTATTTTTTTTTTTTTTTCAGACTAGGGATGAGATTCAGTACCTTCACACTGACCTACATCCCCAGCCCACTTTTTTGGTTTTGATTTTGAGACAGGGTCTCACTAAGTTGCTAAGTTGGCTAGGCTAGGCTTGAACTTGCAATCTTCCCGTCTTAGCACCCCAGGGTGCTCTGATTACTGGGCTATGCCGCTGAGCTCAGCTCTTGTGGACATTCTAGATCTAAACTATGACACCATGTTTGTAATAATTTGTTACAACCACACTACGAAATGCACATGCCTGGCCTCCCGTTTGCCTAGTGCAGCCGTTCAGGTCTCTTCAAACACCCTCTGTGAAACCAACAGATCGAAAGGATTATATGAAACTATCCCTAGTCCAGACCTGAGAGCCTGTGTCACTTTTTCCAAGTCTCTTGATATGTCCAGGCCTCACATATTTTCTTTGTAACACAAGACAATCTCTCCATTTTCTTCTGTTCTGAGAGCCGGGAATTCTCCTTATCAACAATATAGCCTTAGATCCACGTACCAAAGGCAAGCCTCACCAGAGGACCACAGGTTTCTCCAGAGCTAGAGAACTTGCCCCAGATGTGCATGTGCATAGTGGAAAATTTCCCATAAGGCACCTGAGTGCCACAGGAGGTTCCTGGAGCTAAAACAGACCCTGGAAAGAAATTAACAAACCTGTTCTTTCCAATGCTGGGCCTCTCACTGTGGAGCCAAGAACCATTCCTAATCAACACCTTAAGGGAGCAGGCTGTGAACGTGGTGAATTGCTCCCACAAGGAACCAGAAAATGCAGTACTCAAATCTAGTCAGATACAGGCTTGTTATGCAACTTCTCTTCATTTGATTGTGGCTTGGTTCCAGATATCTCTTCATTTAATAGACGCCTCCCTCCAGAAGGGCTGCCAATGGTTGGCTCCTGTGTTTCAATAGCTTGTAACTAGTGCTCGGGTGGAGGATGAAGAATGGGGGTGATCATAGCATTTTTGAGCTAGAAAAGTGATTTCAACTCTAGTACTTTTTTACTGCTTTGGTTTGGTTGATTGGTTGGTTAGATTTTGACAAAGACAGAGTCAAAGCTCAAATTGCTTAAGTTATTTGCCCAGGTACAAAGCAAGTAAGCCACGAGAAGAGCCCAACTTTCTTCTATGCCTTTTCCCAGCCTTGAGCTTCCTCCTGAGCTCCTGGCATCTTCTGCTGATGTGCCACAGCATGCTGAGGAGTTTTCCAATGTGTGCTTTTTGCTATGAAGCTGTCCCTTCCATTCCACCAATGGGGAAGCTGCCTGAGTTTGCAGGAAGCTGCCTATCTCATCTAAACCACAGAAGTTAAGTTTGCAAGATTCTTTTCCTTATTTTTTTGTATAACCCTTCAAAGACGAAAACAACGATTTCCAATCTGACCCAAGACCACAGGGTTGTTTTTAATTCCATTCATCAGTGTCTCATTCACCCCAAGAGACTAAAGGATGTTGCCATATTTACATAATGGATTCATCTGTCTTGAGCTCCTCAGGGCCTTCTTTGATACGGTGGCAATCGTTTCCCTGTAAGTTTCCAAGTTTACTGTAAAGGCCAACAAGGTTTCAGACACCCAGAAAACATATTTTTTATGTTTCTATAAATGCTATAAAATTGTAATTGGATCAAAGTTTGCATTCAAAAGCACATTCTTCAAGAATATTTTATATGCACATAAAACATAGAGAAAATGTTAACATTATGATCTTAACTGTTTGTACATTGAAACCAGCTGAAAGTTAGGAAAATGTAATCCATCTGTTCTCTTCTTTGAAACAAGATGATTCTGAGAACACTGAAGAGTGCCTGGGGGAGTTTGACACTGCCCAGCTCTTGTTATCAGGTGACAGGAGGCTGTGGTAAGGGGAGGAGTTTTCACTGAGTAGCTAACTGAGGGCCTCTGCTGCAATGGGGAATCCTCCCCCTGGTTGTGCAAAGGAAGAGTTGGCCATACTGGTCCGGGCTCTGGCCTCAGGGTCCTGAAGAGCAGTTAAGCATGATTCCACCAGTCTCAGCTCCCAGCACACCTCATTCCCCAGGGGCATGGGAATGGAGGAAACACAGTTTTGCTATAGCCTCTAGAGCTTCTTTTTTTTTTAAGACTAGCCATTAGGCCTTTATTAGCCTTCATTACAGACTGCAGGAGTAATTAGTTCAAGCTGAGCTGGGGAAGCAGAGGAAGGGGGCAATGAGGGAGCAGTGTGAACAGCAGCTGACATTTGCTTTCTCCAGAAGCCTGGCCACTCAGTTCCCTTGTTTTATCTGTCAGCACAGCAAATTAGACCCCTCATTATCGCATTTGCAAAGTGCCTAGTAGACACTGAGAGAAAACTGGGGAGGTAAAGAGGCAATGGTGTGAAGAAAAGGCTATTCCTCTGTTCTAGAGGAACAAAGACCTTCACATCCATCCCCGGTGGGATATGCGCCCCTCTCCTCCACTCATACATACCTGCGGTCAAGGCTACATGCAAGAAGGGGGTCTCTTGGAGAGTGGGGTTTTAAATGGGGGAAAATTAGACAGAATTAGGAAATTATCCTAAAAGCAGATTCAGTTCAGCCTACAAGATTCCATGGTCTGAGAAATTTTTAGATAGGAAGTCTTGACTACAATCTATGGCAACACAAAAACAGGGAGCATATTTCTCCTTCACTGATAAAACTGGAGCAGTTCTCATGTTAATAATCATAAAAATAACCCAAGAGATTTGTTAAAATCTAGGCTCTTGGACCCTGCCCAACATCCCACACATGCTATACATCAGTTAGCTGTATGTAGATGACACAAAATAACTGACGTACGCAAAGGAAGACAGGGCTATTGAGTTCAGTTTCAGAGGCTGCATTCCATAGCCAGCAGGCTCCATGGCAGAGGCATGGCGGGAAGATGCTGGTTGGGGTGGGGACTCCCCTGTGAACTCACCGGTAGGTTGACCTGTTGGTGAGTATCTCCAATGTCCAGTCACCTTCCCAAAGCCCCACCTCAGAAAACATGAGGCTTTGGGGAGATATTTTTGGCCCAAATCATAATAATCCCTGAGAGTAATGTCCATGGATCTGATGTTAATAAAGCCATTAGATATTAGCTATTGCCTGAGTGGCAACTGTTGTCACAGAGCAAATAGTGTAATAAATAATTTATCCACTACATAGTTTCTACTAGGTTCCTACCATGAGGAAGGTATAGAACAAGAATCCGTGAGGGGCATACCTGGGAGTGGCTGAAGCAGGGAAGAGCACTGTCACAGGTCAGCCAAGGAAACACTCTGTCGCTGTGTACTCTGGGGTGGCTCAAGTGCCACCCTGGGCCAAGGCAGTAGGGTAGAAGCACAGGGGGAGGGTTCTTAACTCTAATTTAAGGTTGCAAAAGGCTTCCCAGAAACCCAACAAAACATATATTTCTTTACTTTAATTGGAAATGCTTATTTTTATAAATGCCTCCAAGTGACTCTCCAGCCCAAGGAAGTTTGGGAAATACTGATAAGGAACATGTTTTCAGTTTCCTTCGCAGTTTTTGTCTTGAACCTCTGATTCCAAAGTAATTGGCGGAAAAGCCTTATTTAATTCAGTTTTAGGAAAGGAAATTAAGACTTCTGAAGGCCTAGTTTCGTATCTTTTTCTCTCGGGAAGCGTCACACATCCTGTTTCGGTTGCTCTCGTTTCTGTCCCAGGTCTTCATGATCATGTTTTTCTTGAAGGGTACACCTTCCCTGACTGAGGACCAGCAAGTCAATCAAACCATTTTGTAAGACAATGTGTATACCTTGAGATAATAATACTTACCAAGATACACCAGACTCAAAGGGTTAAATATTGTATCTCTTAGATGACATTGTCAAAATATATAAATGAATAAAAGAACAAAATGTAAGAGACAGGGGAGGGAACCAAGGAATAGAAATACACTGCTCAGAAATGAGAAGGGCAAGGCAGGGTCAGGAGGGAAAGGGAAAAGGAGAAAGAAAAGGTCAAAAGGTGGTATTTTGCTGGGCACAACTTCCCCAAGACAAATAAATAATTAACATGTAAGTGAATTTTTAGCGCACATATATTTCAATAAAAAAGTGGCTTCTATTAAAAGACTGCCACATTTAACAACCTCTGCTTGCTTCTGTCTGGCTCTCCTCTCTCCTGCTACTTAAGAATTTAGGGTGCCTTGTACAGTCTCAATATCCTGATCTTCCCACCTTAAACTGAATACTGACCCTCTATTGTGGTTTGGATTTAGACTATCCCCCAAACCTCATGTATTTGGATGCTATAGATTATCTATGGAACCACATGTGGACAGGTGATGGGGGCCTTGAAGGGGGTGGATTTAGGGTGTGTGGTGGGAGACAGAAATGTGGTGGAGTACAGATTCCAGGCATGCGGATTGGTTTATAGATTACAAGCGTGTGGAGGGGACTTAAACCTGGAAGGGACAGAGCACTGAGGCTGGACTGAGAAGGGACAGACCACCAGGATGGGACCTGGAAAGATGTATGTACTTCCTTCCTTCCGGAACTGGACTTGGCTTCCTGTTTGCAATGCTGTGAGGGTTGACCTCCACTTTTGCTCTGCCAGGTGCTTCCACTGTTGCCGGCAGCCCATGAATGAACTGTGGCCTTCTGAAACTGTGAGCTAAAATGAACTTTTCCTCCCCTGATTTGTACATGTTGGATACTGAATCACTGTGATGAAAAAGTAACTAAGGCACCGTCTGTCCTGCTAGCCTAGAGCACAACATTTTCTTTCTTTCTTTTTTTTTTTTTTAGTTATTTGTCTCGTCATTTTCTTTAACTCCTGGGAATCCCTTTGGTGTCCTGGGCAAGACGATGGAGGGGATGGAGCATCACGGAGGATGTTTCACCCTCCTGCTTCAGCTTGCCCTGGACTCTGAGCTAGAGTCTCACAGTGTGAGGGTCAGTAATCTCTTTGGATACAAAGGTCCTGACTTGGCAGCCCCTGACCCCCAGCTCTCGGCACTCATCCTGAACATACACTACAGTCACGTCCTGGCACAGGGCACCCTTGGTCTTCAGTCTACAATGGTAGCTGAGTCAGCCCCGGAGCATGTCCAACTCCATGGGCACCAGCACCAGCAAGCCCTTGGGTGTGTTAGAAATAGCTCACAGGAGTTTACCTGTCTAAACAAAGGATGGACATGGGAAGCACAGATGACAGAATATGAGGCTTTAATTATCTTTGTGCAAAAAGGGTGACCTTCCCACATGCAAGTGAAGGAAGCCACACCGAAAATATGGTGGATGGAGATTTAAATCCCTAGGTTACAGGTCTCTTCCCTTGCCTTTTTCTATTGACAGGATGTACAATCTTCCCGGTAAGATGTTAGGCATTGGCTTAGGGCCAAGCTTATCACAATGCCATGACCTTTATCCCTCTACCCCTCCTTCCACCTTTGTCGGATCACCTGGTTAAGTGAAGTGTGCAAAGATTTAAAGGTCCACCATCTTTACCCTGAACAATGTACCACTGTTACCATTAGGTGGCACTCACAGGTATGAATGCAGGAGACAGTTTCAGGAGGAGTGCTGTGCTGCCCATCTCCTGGGCCTGGTTCAGATGGGAAGTTCTCATCTCAGTCTCAATGGATGGACTGTAGCATATGGGCCACACCATGGTGCAGTTCTGGGTCACATCTTGGCTTACTCCCACCCTACGGTGGCCCGGAGGGGACCTACTGCCTTGGGGCACAGACCTGTCATCTCAGTGCCTGGGAGGCTGAAGCAGGAGGATTGCCCAGCCTGGGCAATTTAGCAACATAGTGAGATCCTGTCCCAAATAAACAAAAGAAAGAAAGAGAGAGAATGAAAGAAAATCTAGGAGAAAAAGAATCTAGGCAGAAGGCAGGGGAACGGATTTGGCTACTGAAGATGGCTCAGAATTGTGGAACAATAACTTGTGAAGATGGGTGTTAATATAATCCCTGTTCAAAAGAAATTTTTTAAAAATAGTTTTGATTTTTTTTCCCCCTGGGCCAACTAAGTGATTGGCTGGGGACCAAAGATTCAAGATACACCTGATATGTTTCATCTTACAAGAGGTTTCATGGACTTTTATACTCACAGAAGATATAGGTGAGTCGATGCACTTACCAGTTACATAATGGGAGCATCAGGTAGGCAGGCTATAGCAAAGCAGGGCAGTCTACCACAGGTGTCAGGTCTAATGGCGTTCTTAGCTTTCCTGATCGTGGCAGTTAGAGGTCTGCTAAGCTTAATGCTACATTTCAAGAAGTGTATCAGTCACAAGAGTCTTAGGTCAAATACAAAAGTTAAAGTAAGATAACCAGCTATAAAGGGCCTAAAATAGCCAAAGATAATTTTCATTCAAATTACAATATTCTGTCTCTCCATGATCATATTATTCAAGTCAGTCGAGGCCAACCAGCCTGCAGTATCTTTAACACAGACAATGTTCTGAGAACTTCGTTCACACGGGGCTGTGGGAACTGGCTGGAAGTGCTTGTGTGAATTCCTCCTCAGGTAAGGTGAGAGGTCACCAAAGGAGAGAAAGGCCATCCTGGATCAGGTTTAGAGTTGCGTGGAAACAGCAAGACTAGCGAGAGAACCGAGAGACCCTCAGTGAGCTATGTGCCTCAAGCAAGTTCACGTAGCCGAGCTTCAGGAAATGCTCCAGGTCACTGCTCCTTGGGTCCCTGAGACTAGCAATACTGCAGTTTGCCAGCTGGCGAGAGCGCCCTCTGCTGGTTCGCAGCCTCGCGCACCCCTTACAAGCAAGATGTTCCAAAGGCAAATGGCGATCGTGCTGGCAAACTCCGAGTAAATATACCGTCTCCAGGCTGCAAATGGCTTCTGCGAAGTTCCAGGGACGGCTGATACACAGGAGGAGTCTAGACAAACTGCTTTTCGGGGGATTGAGGATTATCTATGATAATAAATCGACAGGACCTCAAACCCACCTACACTGCATTCTGTGACAGCTCAGACGCCTTGCTTCATTATTGATTTAATATTCTGTTTCTCCCTTAGCACCCCCATTGTAGAACTAGACTCTCACCCATTATTAGCATCCAAAAATAAATCATCATAGAGAATATGTACTATATCAGAGTCACTAACTGTGGCGCTGGGGTGTGACACTAGGGTCTCAAGCCTGCTGCAGTCAAGTGCTCTACCTCTGAGCTACGCTCCCAGGCCTTTTGAAGTTTTAGTGAGACAAAGTCTAAGTTGTTCAGGCCGACCTCACATTTGCATCCTTCTGCCTCAGTCCTCCGAGTAGCTGGGATTACAGCCATGCCACCATACCTAGCCTGTCGTTGACTCTTAGTAAGCTTCGGCTCCCTCAGAAATGAGGAGATGTGAATGCCATTTTATTGGCTGTGAGGATCAAACAAATGAGGTATGTGAGAGAGCACTGTAAGTGATATATGTGGAATTGCTATTAATCACATTCCTTTTTATAGGTAATGCTAAATTAAAACACTAGCACTTTGTACATCTTAATGGAATTACCCTGTGCATTCATTCTGTCCTTAAAAGATAGTATGATACTAGGTATGTGGCTGCACAGATCTGGTCCTAATTATTGATCCACCCGTTATTAGCTTTGTAATTCAATCAAGTGAACTTAAACTTCTTTTTCCAAAATATCCTTAGGAAAAACAACTTCTTGACTCAGAGCTAAGACAAGGATGTTGAGGGCACAAAATTTAAGGAAATACTCAAGCATTCAGTAATAAAGATAAATAATATTTTAATGTAATACTTTTAAAATACAAGTTAATGCAAAAAGATACAGAATGAAGAACAGCCTTGGGAAAAGTGATTTTTGGTTTGTCCTAGATTTTACCAAAATTCAGCAAGACATTTGGTGACTTGAAACCAGATGAATTGAAATCAGACCCAGACAAGAGAATGCACGTAAACACCAGAACAGAGCCCACCACACAGTAGGGGTCTGACATCACACAGTAGGGTCCCATCCACATGCAAGCCCCAGAAGAGAGTGTGCCACACAGTCGGGGTCCCATGTCACACAGTAGGACCCCACAGCATGCTGTAGAGGTTCCACATCATGTGGGAGGGGTTCCATGTCATGTAGTAGCATACCAAGAATTTTTAGTGAATGACACAATGGTCATTTCATCTCTCTAGACCTCAGAGTTGTTACAAGAAAAGAGATGATAAATGTAAAGCACATAGAACAGTAAATAATACTGAGTTGTGTTGGTTCTTGTTTTATCTAAAAATCAATTCCATGTACCTCTTCTCTTTCCACCTTCATAATGAAATAACTGGGCAGGTAACTTGTACACTTCACAGACGAGGAAGTGGGAGGGCTCAGTGGACATGAAGGAAGGGCTAGAAGCAGGAGGACTGCAAGACTGAGCTCAGCTTGGGAGACTGCAACTTAAGTGAGACCTTGTAGCAAAGCAAAAGGTAAAACAGGCCTGGAGATGCAGCTCAGTGTGAAGGCCTTGAGTTTCTACTCTAGTACTACAGAAAGGAAAGAAAGAAAAAGAAAGAGAGAAAGAAAGAAAGCAGAGAGAGAAAGAGAGAGAGAAGGAGAAAGGAGAAAGAAATAAACAGAGAAAGAGAAAGAAAGTCATATCCTTTACTCTTGATTTCATACACGGTCTTTCCAACACCCCTGCACTGCCTGTTTAAAACCTCCCAGCTTCTATAAAATCGTGGTGCTGATTAACAAGACTGCAGGTCTGAGTTTGGCTTCAGTATGCCTCCCAACTCTCGCCTCTCATTGCCCCTGCTCAGGCTGGGAGGGATTTGGGAACGACTAGTCAGACAATTTCCCAGCCCTGGGTGGTGGTGACAGATATGCACTAGGAAACTCATCCTTCCGTGTTCCCACCTGGTCCTGACTGAGACGTTCTGCCAGAGCTTGGAAAAAGGTACTCAGAGGCTGAGCTTCTCAGGGCCTGGTGAGGGGAGGAGACTTCCTTAGGAGAAGATGCTATGACTTTTTGGACCCCAGTGGGAAGCTGGAAACAAGACAGGATACTCAGAAATACTGGCTGGTTCTCAGATGGAGCAAATTACTTGCTAAAAAAGAGCAAGGATTTCTTTTCAGCCAAAATATATGTGTACACAAGTATCAAAATAAATAGTATATAAGAGCTTAGGATGAAAAACCCATACTATCTGTTTCTACTCTGCCCCACCCATGATGCCGTCTCCTAAGTCTGGGTTCTCCCGGCAGCTACCTTCTCACTCTGGAGAATGTACTTCCGCCTCCACTTCTCAATCTGTCAATCACCGAAGCAAAGACAGGGTCCTTGGGAACAGTTCTGCACACCCCACCTCACCCTACAACATGGAGTACTCGCCTGGTCTCAGCTCGTGTTGTCCAGCACAATGGTAGGTGACCTTGAGTGGGTGACCTCGTTATTCTGAAGTCTGGCACACAGCCTCAGCAACTGGTGGGAGCCCACTAGATGGCCCACTAGAAACAGAGTTACTTTGGCTGGGCTTCAGAGGCCTAGTCTCCTTCCAATGTTCTTTCCAATTTTTCTCCATAATCAGATAATATTATACTCACACAAAGAATTACACAAAACTTTTTATGAGCTCTTGTATCACTTGTTTATACATACTTTTTGATATCTTACATTAATCCTTCAAAAATTTCCTCAGGAAAATTGCTCCCAGTAATCCGGTATGACTCTAAGTCTTGGTTGTATGGTTACACAATATTTCATGGAATGATTATATCATCGTTTATTCACCCATATTCCTATTGACAAAGAATTGCGTTTATGTTTCCTAGTTCTTAGTCTCTCTAAACAATACCTCAACCACCATATGCAAGTGAATCAGATATGTTTGTTCTTATGCAGTAAGTTCCTGGAAGGGCAGAGGACGCTCTATTGCTGTATTTTGGATAACTAGCCCCAAAGTTCCAGGTGCAAAAGGCTTGGTCTCCAGCCTGAGATGGTCTTAGGAGATGACAGAACCTTGAAGAGTAGAGCCTAGAGGAGGCTGTAGGTCACTGGGGTTGTCCTCTGACAGGACAGTAGGACCACGATCTCTTTTCCTTGCTTCCTGGATGCTACGAAGTGAGCAGCTTCCTCTACCATGTACTTTTGTCACAATTGGTGGCACACCTCACCAAAGACCCAAAGGCAATAATGGCTGATGGACAATTGACTAAAACCTCCAAAACTGTGAGCCAAAATAAATCTTTCCCCTTTTTAAATTGATTATCTGAGGTATTTGGTTATTGTAACAGAAAGGTAACAGGCTCATTTTTCCCTATTTTACTGATATGTATAACTGCAATACATGAAGTTTACATTGATCTTGAGTATTTTGTGCCTATACATATCGTGGCAAAATTACAGATCCTTCCTCTCACTTTTCAACTCTCTCTCTTTCCTTCCCTCCAGTCCCATTATTTCCCACAATAAGTTCTATGAAATAATTGTGATCTGGATTTCTCATATCAATGAAACAATTTAATATTTCACCTTCTTCTGACTCACTTCACTAAGCAAAATGGTGTCAAGTTTCATCCATTTACGTATAAAAGACTCCAACCAATCTGTCTTTATAGATGAGTAATATTCCATTATAAAACA